>JAGFPH010009306.1:36911-48008 GCA_018207615.1 Philaenus spumarius | reverse complement strand
AACTTTACGTAATACGTTAGTTAGTTAGTTAACAAGTTAACAACACAGTCCTTCGCTATTAAGAAATCTTCCCTCTTTAGACTAGGTTAGTTACAACTTGCGAAAGGACTTTTCGGTTATTATTTCCTGTCTGGGTTTGTTTAGCTAAAAACATTGTCTTCTATGTCTAGGCTTCTACAAGTCTCGTGTAAAATAGATTCAAACTACTTATCTACGTCAATCCGTGCAATGTGTATCCACCAATCACACAGTATAGTATTACACCATCCTACAGTTTAGGCCTTGACTTTTAGCTCGACATTTGCTATTTAAGTTAGGTTAGGTAACAACTAGGCTAACATAAAAGCGTTTGCTGTTTAGGTAAGGTTAGCTAAAACATAGTGGATTCGTTAGGTTAGTTAACAACAAATGCTTCTTGGCTATTGTTTGTTACAACAACAACAAACAACAACATAGGTTAGTTACAACATAGGTTCTTGCCAAAGTAATGCTGTATAGTTAACAACTTGCTACCTATTTTTAGGTTATTATATGTTGTTTGGGTTTACTTATAGGTCCTAGGGACTTCTAGCTTAATATGCGATGTTTTACCTTACGTTAGTTAACAATGTAGTCTTCTGCTATTAATTCGTTTTCCCTATTTAGGCTCGGTTACATGTATGTGGTGTTTTAGCTTAGGTTAGTTAACATTATAGGTCGACTAGGGATCGTAGAAACTTACTACGTTGCATAACATTACGTCTTATGTTAGTTAACGACTTAGACTTCTATAAAAGCAATTGCTATTGTGGTTTTTAGCTTAGGTTAGTTAACAATATAGGTCAAATAGGTTTTGTAGAAACTTACTATGTTGCATAATATTACGTGTTAGGTTAGTTAACGACATAGACCAGTCAAAGCTAGCAAGAGTGTCTGCAGCATTAAAGTGCTTTTAAAAGAAGAAGATTAACACTCTGACGTCACTGACCTCGAACCAGTTGACCTCACCACCGGCCAACTTTATCTCCATTGCAAAGTCAAGCCTTGGTTTTTAGCTTAGGTTAGTTAAATTGAACAAATAACTAAATAGCTCATTAAAAAAATAACATGTTTTTTGTTTTTTATTTTTATTTTATTTTATTTGACTGTAGATACTTGTAGTAATGTGGCTCTTCCAATTCCCCCACCAGGTCGGTCTTGGATTATCCGGTATGGGTAGGAGTGGGGGGAGGGTGGTACACATAGCTCTGTAATATTATCTGTATACTTTAGTAGTGTTAAAACCCTCTGAGGATGATGACCATGACATCGAAATAATGTACATAAGGGTAACGTATTAAACATAACTTACGATTTAGTTGTTTAGTTATTGTTTTTGTTCCTTGTTTTGTGGTTCGGGGTTTTTATTTAAATCAGTGTGGCTTAGGTTAGTTAAAAATATAGGTCGACGTTTCGTAGAAACTTACTAGGTTGCATAACATTACTTCTTAGGTCAGTTAACAACATAATCCTTTGCTATTAAGTAATTTTTCCTATGTAGACTAGGTATGCGGTGTTTTAGCTTAGGTTAGTTAACAACTTGTAGTAATGTGGCTCTTCCCATTCCCCCACCAGGTCGGTCTTGGATTAATCAGTATGGGTAGGAGTGGGGGGAGTGCTGGTAAACGTGGCTCTGTAATATTATCTGTATACTTTAGTAGTGTTAAAACCCTCTGAGGAGGATGACCATGTCATCGAAATGTACATAAGAGTAACGTATTAAACATAACTTACAATTTAGTTGTTTAGTTATTGTTTTTGTTCCTTGTTTTGTGGTTCGGGGTTTTTATTTAAATCAGTGTGATTTAGGTTAGTTAAAAATATAGGTCGAATATAATCCTTTGCTATTAAGTAATTTTTCCTATGTATGCTAGGTATGCGGTGTTTTAGCTTTGGTTAGTTAACAATATAGGCCGACTAGGTTTCGTAGAATTTTACTACGTTGCATAACATTACGTCTTAGGTTAGTTAACAACATAGACTCCTATAAAAACAATTGCTGTTGTGCTTTTTAGGTTATAACAATATAGGTCGACTAGGTTCGTAGAAACTTACTACGTTGCATAACATTACGTCTTAGGTTAGTAACGGCGTATACTCCTATAAAAACAATTGCTATTGTGGTTTTTAGCTTAGGTTAGAACAATATAGGTCGATTATTTTTCGTAGACACTTACTACGTTGCATAACATTACGTCTTAGGTTAGTTAACGACATAGACTCCTATAAAAACAATGTCTGTCCATGTTAGTAGAAACATAGGCTTTCACGTTAAGGTTTGCGGTTTAGGTAGGGTTAACCTAACCGTAGTGGATTCGTTGTGTTAGTTAACAATAAATGCTTCTTGGTTATTGTTTGCTGTTTAGGCACGGTTAATTATTAACAACATAGCTTCTTGCTAAAATAACGCTATGTTTACAGATCGGTTACCCTCAGTTACGTTTGGGTGTTTCTACAGGCAGATCGTCATAACACCGTTCTCTATAAGGTACTTGTACATAATACTTTATACCTATCCGAATCAATCCCTGTTCGACCCCTTGTGTTATATGTTTTTACTATACACTATAACAATTTTGGGAGTTCGTTTAGGTTCGGTTAAGTTCGGGTACATTTTTTACAATACACTATAATAATTTGGGGATTTCGATTAAGTTTGGTTAAGTTATATTACGAAAGTTCGTTTGGTTAGGCTTGGTCAAGTTCGGTTTATATCATTTTCTCATACTCTACAACACATTGTTATATGTTTGATCACACATTATATTATTCTATGTAATATTTACTGTTATGGTCTGACCGATGAACAACATATATGCATATACAAACACACACTAAAAAAGCGTAAGATAACTTAGATTGCCTATACCTTTTAATATTACCACTATTAAGTATTTTGGAGCACCCCGTATATAGCAGTAAAAGTGTTACACACACTCAATGCTAACCGGATAAATATAACTTAAATTGTCGATACTTTTTAATAATGCATTCAACTGTTCGTATAAAAATAATATCGATTTTAAGAATTTTGGGACACCCTGTATATATATAGGAGTAAAATGTTCCACACACATATTAACGGCGTTGATATAAATTGTCGATACCTTTTAATAATGCATTATATTGATTGTATAAATTATATAGTACCGCTTTTAAGAATTTTGGGGGACCCTGTATGTAGGAGAAAAGTGTTACACACATATTAACTGGGATGAGATAACTTAAATTGTCGATACCTTTTAATAATACGTTATATTGTTTGTATAAATTAAATATTACTGCTTTTAAGAATTTGGGACACCCTGTATATAGAAGATAAGTGTTACTCACACACACACACACCCTCACACGCACTAACTAGGTTAGGATAACTCCGTTTTATCTTTTAATATTACATTATATTGTTCGTATAAATTAAATATTACCGCTTTTACGAATTTTGGAGCACCCTGTATATATAGGAGGCTGCGAAAATGACTGCGATAAGATGGCGACGGATTATAAAAGTAGCGACGTCGTTTAACATCGAGGATACAATGCATATACCAATTTTTCCGATCATCCAGGCGTTTTGGAACACCCTGTACATATAGGAGGCTGTAATATATCGATAAGATGGCGAACTAGGTGGCGACAGATTATAAAAGTAGCGACGTCGTTTAACATAGAGGATACAATGTATGTACACATCTTTCCAATCACCCAGTCGTTTTGGAACACCCTGTACATATAGGAGGCTGCGATATATCGACAAGATGGCGAACTAGATGACGACGGATTGTAAATTTAACGCCGTCGTTTAACATTGAGTATACAATGCATATACACATCTTTCCGATCACCCAGTCGTTTTGGAACACCCTGTACATATAGGAGGCAGCGACAATGGATGCGATAAGATGACGACGGATTGTAAATTTAACACCGTCGTTTAACATCGAGGTTACAATGTACATAAAAAATTTTCCGATCACAAAGGCGTTTTGGAACACCCTGTACATATATTAGGCTGCGATATCTCAACAAGATGGAGAACTAGATGGTGACGGATTGTAAATTTAGCAACGTCGTTTAACATCGAAGATACAATGCATATACCAATTTTTCCGATCACCCAGTCGTTTTGGAACACCCTGTACATATAGAAGGCTGTAATATATCAATAAGATGACGAACAAGGTGGCGACAGATTATAAAAGTAGCGACGTCGTTTAACATTGAGGATACAATGTATGTACACATCTTTCCGATCACTCAGTCGTTTTGGAACATCCTGTACATATAGGGCGCTGCGACAATGGCTGCGATATACTCCCAAATATTACAACACTGCAATCTGCTACACTTATGTACTCAACTTAAATATAGTAAACTAGAAATGTCGTCATGGCTCAAACGGCAAAGGCGTCTGTTTCTCGTACCAAACTCCATAGGTTCGAATCACCCTTCTGTACTAACGTTTTTAAATAAAAAGAAATAATGTAAATAAATATTGGTCACGTGGGACTGCAAAGATGGCGAAATCTCAGAAAAGCTGATTTATTCTGTTTTAAAAAGAAAATAATTTAATTTAATTTAATTTAGAAAATAAAAAATAAAGATGGCGGAGAAAAGATGGCGGAAACAAAATGGCGGAAAAAGATGGCGGGCGGAAACAGTGGCCGGCGTCGGCGCCTCAAGGTCACCCTCAACGCCCATGTTACTCTCCTCAAGGTCAACACCTCACAAACGTTAACTCTCCTCAAGGTCAACATCTCACACACGTTACACTGCTCAAAGGTCAAAGGTCAAGGTCAAGGTCAAGGTTGTGCCAACGGGGGGGAACCTCTACTCGTGATAAAGTAGTTGGTAAAATACTGTGATGGAGTCGTCTTAAATGTTTCGACAAGAAGTCACGTGACTTTATTGAGGTGATATTATTATTAATTATAAATTTTTGTTTGTAATCAAATATTACATATGTAAATATGTAACTTAACATATTCTGTTTAGAAATTAATCACTAATTCTCAATATTCTTTATTTTAGACTATGGAAAACCCCTGCGTGCTCACCACGCCAACCCCGTTAGAACCTTCTATACACACAATCATAATATGTTTTCTGAATAATAAATGTGTAGGATTAATAATAACCCCAAAGCTACGATGGTATATAATGTTAAATGTTCAAATCAAATTATTTCGTATATTTTATAACAGCAGTTATAATAAAAGTTAAAAAAACTAGCAAGACTCAGGTTAGGTTAGGTTTATTAAAACCTAACCTAAATGTTAGAAATACAAATAGTTGCTTCAAAGTGTGAAATCAGGTGTTAATGGAAATATTAGAGCTAACAGCTGTTAAATCTTTATTTTATTCAATTGGTTGCTGTGGTAATTCACCAGTCTACGCCTAACCTAAGATTTGTTCCGACTAAATTTACAAAATTTAGAAATAAAAATTTGTTTTATTAAAATGAATTATAAAATATGTAACTCAGGTATAGTGAAGTTTTTTATTAGTAAAACTATTTTTTCAATCGGTTCAGTAGTTCCAGAGATTACCCCCTACATAAAAAAAGAAACAATAAAAGCAAACAAACAAATTTTACCTCTTTATAATATTAGTTTAGACATAGCATGTTCTTATTAATTGTAACTACAAGCCTATTTGTTACCTTGCACTATTATTTTGTTACTGTTAACCCTATTGGTTGTTCTTGAGACCACGTCCTACTAAGTTTAAATATGTGGCTTAACACCTTGTTTGATGAGTTATAATTTAGCTATAGCTAAAATCTCACTGAAGATGACGACTTTGTCGTTAAAACGTTTTTGACCATTAAACATATGTTCGTGAGAATTGTGTTTTTATTTTTAGAAACAATTTTTACTATACAATTTTCACAAAGGAAACATTTTGTTCTACAGTCGCAACTAAATTGCCCAGTAATCTCTGGGGATACAAGCAAATAAAAGGGAATTTTTAATCAAAGAAAATTAAACATTTACGCTCACTTTCACACTGCTGCCACTAACTGTGTTCACGAAAAAATACACGTTTTAAATTAAATGTAATCTATACAAAAAATTAATATATTTAATGTTTATCAATTTAGGGTTAAGGGTTTTCTATACTGTAAATAACATTTAAAAACAGCAATTATATAAAACTAGTCTTAGTTTGAATAAAGTGTGCTACTATGAGATACTGTCAAGATATAGTATGTATGCAATAAAGCAATTCCAGATAGTGACCAAAAATGTTCTATATAAAACATTCCAGAATAAATCATTCTTCTATCATGTTTTAGTGTCGAGCAAACATCCAAGTCCATTAATCTTCAGCTATACATTGGATTCATTCCAATCAGATCTTTATTTTCAATGCAATTTTGTTTAAAATAGAAAAACATTTACATTCTATCTTAAAATAATATACTACTAGGTGTATCAAATTGTATTTATAATATTTTGTGTTTTTTTTTGGAAATCTTACCATCCAAAATGGCCTGGATAAGGTATTTTCGTGAAGTTTAGAACAATTTGTCTATTAATTTTGCAGCTATACTATTTTATATTTCATAAGAAACCATTATATACTTTAATAAGCTACTGTAAGTTTCTTTATGGTAGTATAACATTTTTAAATATTTATATTTTAATGAGATAAAATTAATAAATAATAAAGTATACATTAAGTAATTTTGTTAAACGGATTAAAACTCATCATCGAAGATAGAAAACTCATCCCGGATCATCAATTTGGGTTTTGAAAAAAACATTCTACGTTTGATCAGGTTCATAGAATTACTGACGTGATCGAAAAATCTTTAGAAGAAAAGAAAGCAATAATCGTAGACATTTCCCAGTTCGTATAAGATTGGCTCGAAGTACTGACTCACAAGCTCAAACTGCTCCTTCCTGTACAATAGTCAAACATACTGGAGTCCTATATCTCAGATAGATACTCTACGATTGAGCAAGAAGTATTCTGATTTGAAGAAAATTCAAGCAGGGGTGCCACAGGGCAGTGTTTTGGGACCAACCATATAATTTTTGTACAGTAGTGATTTACCAACATTTGAAAACAATATTGTTGCTACTTTCGTTGACGGCACAGCTACTTTATCTGTTTTTGACAGTAGCATTAAGTCGACCAGAAAACTATAAACATCTGTAGCCGTCATACAAAGCTGGACTAAGAAGTTGCGTATCAAACTTAATGAGGGCATATCTGTGCATGTCGATTTCACCAACAGGCATATCGAGCACATGTGTTTATTAATAATAAAGTGGTTTTATATGAGAATACAGCCAACTATCTTGGCATGTCGTTGGATGCCAAACTTAGGTGGAGGCAGCATGTAAAGAAAAAACAAGAGGAGTTAAAACTAAAATACAGAAACATTAAGTGGTTATTGGGTCGTTGTTCTGCCCTATCCAGTGCACAACAAGCTATTGTTATATCAACAAATCCTTAAACCAGTACGAACTTTCGGCATACAACTGTGGGGTCGTGCCAGTCAAAGTAACAGAGATATCATTCAACGATTTCGAAATAAAGTGCTTCGTGGTGTCGTCGATACTCTTTGGTACATCCGAAATGACAACTTGCATTAAAGACCTTGAGGTCTTGACTGTTGATAAAGTCACGAACAAAAACCAAATCAGCACATCAATGTCGAGGCCTTCCAGCTACTCAACAACGATGGCTTGGTAAGAAGGTTGAAAAGAGTGGAACCATTTGAACTGTGTAGTTTCAAGCCAAGTCTCACTATTTAAGATAACATTCATTCTAGACTAAGTGATTATCAGTGGATAAAACCTAGTAATATTACTGTATTGATTTACGTCCGAAACAAATAGCTTATTGGTGTTTTACTAGATTGCTATAATATACTAGCTGACCCGTACGGCGTTGCCCGTGGTGGTTGGTATTTTCAGTCTTTTTAACGTAATTTTATTCTTTTTAAGTGTTTAGTCAGTGAGTGGTATTTGGCTTTTATATATATAGATCTTAAATAATAAAAGCACTATTGTCATAATAATAAAAGATCTGAAATTATGATTTTAGTAACTTTGATCCCCCCAAACCCCTAATAAAATTTCGAAATTTTGCATACCCTTTCTTATTGAGCACCTATGGCCCTAGAGGAAGCTACATACCAAATTTCATTCCAATCCGTTCGGTAGTTTTGAATAAATCGTGATTTAATAATAACTTTCATCCTCCCAAACCCTCCCTAAAATTTCGAACTTTTTGAAACCCTTTCTTAGCGAGCGCCTATGGCCCTAGAGGAAGCTACATACCAAATTTCATTCCAATCTGTTCGGTAATTTTGGATAAATCGTGATTTAGTAATTTTTAACACCCAAACCCCCTAAAATTTCCAATTTTTAAAAACCCTTTTTTGGTAAACACTTATGGCCCTAGAGGAAGCTACATACCAAATTTCATTCCAATCCGTTCGGTAGTTTTGAAGAAATCGTGATTTAATAACATTGATCCCCCAAACCCCTCCTAAAATTTCCAATTTTTTAAAACCCTTTTTTAGTGAACACCTATTGCCCTAGAGGAAGCTACATACCAAATTTCATTTCATTCCGTTCGGTAGTTTTTGAGAAACCGTGATGAGTGATTAAGTGAGTGAGTGGTATTTCGCTTTTATATATATAGATAAAAAAAAATAAGTTTACAATTTTTACTAGAAGATTTATGAAACGAGTTTTAACAGAATTATTTAGTTTAAAGAAGGCTTTTAACATTGAAATATTATTTATACTATGAACACCTGTTTATCAATAGTTCAATATTCTTATACATCTAAACATATTTTACGGCGATTACTCATTTCTACACTCTTCAATAACAAATTCAACTATCAATCCTTCGAAATGTGGTTTAACACTTAAAGATGGCTAGTAAAGATATCGAAACGAGCACATTCATGCGGTTTAATTTGTAACAAAGTACAACCTACACGGATTGCGGTTGGCGAGAGGGAATTCTGAGTTACATTAAACTGGATGGAAAAGTTTTCGTGCCCGCTTTGATATTTAATTGCTTCATAAACTCTGGAACGTTGTACACTCGTACTCAACGGTACGAAATGTAAACTTTGTACTGTTATTTTAGATTGGAAAAAGAGACGTTCCCTTAAACGACCAATGACACCGTTTCGTTGTTACAATCGAGGATCTATAATCGTAGCTATGTGAAATCAACCTTCTAATACAATTTGGTCAAGTAACCACTTTCTATATTATTTGCATATAATTATTAACAAATAAATCATTTGAAACGATTCGGATAGATGACAATCCATTATCTATACTAATATTATAAAAAGGTAAAATTTGTTTGTTTGTAGGGGGGGGGGGGGGTAATCTCTGGAAATGTTAAACCGATTGAAAAAATACTTTTACTAATAAAAATCTACCCTATCTCTGATCAACATAGGCCATAATTCATTTTGATAAACATTTTTTTTATTTCAACATTTGTAAATTTAGTCGGAAAAATATTAGGTTAGGCCTAGACTGATGAACCAATGATAGTTAATTGGTTACATCTATTTACATTTATTACCATAGCAACCAATTGAATAAAATAACAGATAAAACAACTGTTTGTTCCAATATTTCCATTAACAGCTTATTTCAAGATTTGTAGCAATTATTTGTATTTTTAACTTTTAGGTTAGGTTTTATTTAAGTGTAAACCTGAGCCTTGCTGGTTCTTTTAACTATTATTATAACTGCTGTTATAAAATATACAAAATATTGAAACAACCCCTAAAACAATACAAATTAATTTATTATACTTTCCTTAAAGCTAGAGAGCTGAAATTTTGTACATTTATTTCTTACAAGATACATAGAAAAAGTAAACTAGATTTGCATTTTGTCGCCTGCTGCTTAGGGGTAAAAATTTGATAACAACCATTAAAACAAAATCAATTAATTGTTATATTCTGCGTAAAATTAGAGACATGAAAATTTGTTCACTTATTTCGTACAACATACATAGGAAAATATCATAGATTTACATTTTGTCGTGAGCTGGCAAGGGGTGTAAATGTAGTAACGACACCTACAAAAAAATGTTGATTGTTATATACTTTCCTTAAAACTAGAGAATAAACCCTTAATAAATTAAGGAATTTAAAAATAAGAAACCACTATGTTACACGATAATTAAAAATAAATGAGACATTAGAATTTAATAGTAGGCTTATTTTTATATAAAATAACCTGTTTGCATTTGCTTTGACGCGGGGGCTGGTGAATAAAGCGAGCAGGGGGCGGAGACCTCTAGTAATCTATAAAAATAGATCGTACTTTTATCTTTTCTTTTTTCTTGCGTCGAACTTCTTATAAAACTTATTAATCTTTATTTTAGATCTTTTACACAATTACCTACATGTAAAAGAATTCGGATTGACTTGTTCGTTTATGAAAATGTGTACTTAATTATCAGCGAATTTCCATAGGAGATATGACCTACTGCAGTTACCCTTATTATGGCGGTACCTAAGGTCTGGAGTGGTCAAAGTGCACCGATCACTGGAGTGTTATTAAAAATGTGATAGACATATGTGTGAGTGTATAGACTTACGATTTGGTTTAAATTTGGTACACACTTTGGTTTCCTCTCTCGGACGAGTTAGTTACAAAAAATATCCAACAATCGGAATTTTTTAAAGATTTTTCGTACTAGATTGAAACTTTTGTGGGTTTTATCTAAAAACTTACAACTGCTTAATTCCAGTTTCTTATGTCGGCTAGGTCAGCTACTAGCGGAGGAACATACACATTATCCTTTATGAAATCCAAGAGAAAAAAATCGCATTTCTCGTCAGATCCGTCCAATCCAGCTGTTGGCTATAATGTCGTTTAACCATACCATTCGCGTACCAGTGTGGCGGTGACCATCTTGCTGAAAAATAAAGTTATGTGGTTCAGCTTCTTCCACGCGAGGATCCGCATCAAGGTAAGAAACACCCGTTGCAGTTTCTCCAGCCAAAAAAGAAAGGTCTTTAAACTTTCCGCCGGGATAGGACACAAAAAATATTCAATTTATGAGGGTCTC
>JAGFPH010009306.1:0-12127 GCA_018207615.1 Philaenus spumarius | reverse complement strand
TAGATCTTAAATAATAAAAGCACTATTGTCATAATAATAAAAGATCTGAAATTATGATTTTAGTAACTTTGATCCCCCCATTCCCATTTCTTAGTGAGCACCTATGGCCCTAGAGGAAGCTACATACCAAATTTCATTCTAATCTGTTCGGTAATTTTGGAGAAATCGTGATTTAGTAATTTTTACCCCCCAAACGCCCTAAAATTTCCAATTTTTTAAAACCCTTTTTTAGTGAACACTTATGCCCCTAGAGGAAGCTACATACCAAATTTCATTCCAATCCGTTCGGTACTTTTGAAGAAATCGTGAATTAATAACTTTCATCCCCCCAAACCTCCCCTAAGATTTAGAATTTTTTCAAACCCTTTCTTAGTAAGCACCTATGGCCCTAGAGGAAGCTACATACCAAATTTCATTCCAATTCGTTCCGTAGTTTTGAAGAAATCGTTTTTTAATAACTTTGATCCTCCCTCCCCCTCCCCTAAAATTTCCAATTTTTCCAAACCCTTTCTTAGTGAGCACCTATGTCCGTAGAGGAAGCTACATACCAAATTTCATTTCAATCCGTTCGTTAGTTTTTGAGAAATCATGATTCGTGAGTGAGTGAGTGGAATTACGCTTTTATATATATAGATAAAGGTGAAGGATTAATAACAACCTCAAGACTAAGATGGTAAATAATATCAAATGTTCAAATCAAATTACTTCGTATATTTTATAACAGCAGTTATAATAAAGTTTAAACGAACCAGCAAGGCTCAGGTATACACTTAATCAAAAACCTAACCAAAAAGTTAGAAATACAAATAATTGTTTCATATTTTGAAATAAGCTGTTAATATTGTTTACTCACTATCAATTACCGTATATTATAAACAAATAGGCCTACTATTAAATCATAATATGTCTTATTTATTTTTAATTAGAATGTAATATAGTTTTTTTTTTAATTCCATAACGTAAATTTTTATTGGTTTGTGTATTGAAACATGTGTTGGTTCAGTCTAATCCTAACTTAGATATTATTTTTAACTAAGCTTGTAATCCGAATTCAACTGTTTTATCTGTTATTTTATTCAATTGGTTGCTATGGTAATGAATGTAAATACATTCGAGAAATATATGTGAATCAAACATAACCTACTTCAATAACGTACATTAAGCAACAGCAAAATTAAATCTTAACCTACTTCGATAAAGTAAATTATTACAACATAAACAAATCATGTTATGATAATACGAGTAAAACATGTTCTGTTATAATCAGCTGATCTGTGTTATTATATAATATATAATAGCATAATATATATTATGTCCAATAGAACTCCAGATGGTAATACTGTGCTATTATATTCAGTTGATCAATAAATACAATTTTAACGAATAGAAACTATTTTAAATTCCATTTTTTAAATATCAAATGATGGAATAGTAAAATTTTAAGGCAAATGGGCAAATATAGTGTTAATTACCTTTCATTTTACACAAACCACATGTCAATTGGTAAAATAGAACTCCAGATATCACTTGGAATAAGCTCAAAATTGCCATAAGAGATTTCAATTTCCGTTTTTAGAAAATTTAGTAGGGTACCAGCTGAAATCCAAGTAAAACGGGCAAATTAACTTTAGTTTGGTACCAACTGTGTGTACATCGGTCCAGTAAATCTCAAGATCTCACTCGGATTACAGAAAATCTTTTCAAATTAATATATAGATTTCATCCCCAGCGATCGGCCTAAAAAGGGACTATCTCAGTGTCGATATTCCTACATTACAGGAACCATAACGGAATTCTTCGTGACAGGTTAACTTTGACTCGCACCTAACTCGATAGATATATTGGAACTTGTTTCTTTTAATATCAATCAACTATACCTGAAGAGGTAGTCCAAACAGAAACTCCAGAGGTACAACAAAAAGCTTTCTGTGATATTTGTACGTTCTTTATATAAATATGTAAACATTGTTTGAATTGTTTTTGTATACCTTGCAAAAGTTAAACTAATCAATAACACTAGCTTTATATCGTTTTAATTTTGAATTATTGCAAGTATAATTAGACACTATGTTTACCAGCATTACATTACCAAATGATCCCAAAAGGGTTTCCTTTGGTGTTGCATGTCATTGATTTACAAATTTGGAACAATTAATTAATATATTGAAGCTATTTATGATACCGGACGATGACTTATAGTTACTTTATCTCTGTAATGTACAAAATCTTATGTGTTTCTTACGTATCAATAAATAACGTATTGTGGTTTTAAATATAATATTTTTATATAACGGGGTCCGGTGTTTCTAAGTAAAGTAATTTGGGAACTTTATCATTTAACTAGGATAATTCCCTGCGTGTTCCGCACGCCAACCCCGTTGGAACCTTCTATACCCATAATCATGTTATCTTTTCTTTATAATAAAGGTGTAGGATTAATAATAACCCCAAAGCTACGATCGTGAATAATGTTAAATGTTCAAATCAAATTATTTTGTATATTTTATAACAGCAGTTATAATAAAGGTTAAAAGAACCAGCAAAGCTCAGGTCTACCCTTTAATAAAAACCTAACCTAAAAGTTAGAAATACAAATAATTGCTTCAAACTTTTAAATCAGCTGTTAATGGAAATATTGGAGCAAACAGTCGTGTTATCTGTTATTTTATTCAATTGGTTGCTATGGTAATGAATGTAAATACATGTGTTGGTTCATCAGTCTAGTACTAACCTAAGCATTTTTCCGACAAAATTTACAAATATTGAAATAAAAGATGTGTTTATCAAAATGACTTATATCCTGTGTTACTCAGGGATAGTGCAGTTTTTTATTAGTATAACTATTTTTTCAATCGGTTCAGTAGTTCCAGAGAATACCCCAACGTACAAACAAACAAACAAATTTTACCTGTTTATAATATTAGTATAGATATGTGTAATAATGATTAAACTTCGTGTTTCGAAAATTGTAAATATTTAATGTACGTTGACGATTAGAGAATTTAAAAAATATATTAAAAGTATTTATGACTGTCAAATTTTCCAGGAAAAACAGTTGATTTATTTGATGCGAAAATAATAAAACTTCATTTAAATTATTGAAAAACGTTACGTCATGTTATATTATACAGTATTAAAGCCTTAAATTATTAATAATTATAACAATGACTTTCAGTTACTGATTAGGGTTACTAAGTTCAAGGATTTGGGGATTCTATCACCAGATTTATCTTTTAGTTGCCATGTTAGTTAAGAGAGCTTATTCCACCTTTGTTTTTATTTGTCGGTTGGGTATGGTGTTTAATAGTATTGTCGTTGAAGTGTTATTTAATAGTCTAGTTAGATCAGGGATGAAATTTGCTCGTATTTTTTGGTCCCAATAAACAAAATATTATATAAATTTGATAAAAAAGTTCAGTAAACGAAATAATTAGCTTAACTCTGTACCAATCTTACAAAAAGAATAATTAAGGGAACGGAAGCAATACTGGGCCACATAGATTGGTACTGTTCAAAACTTACCTTAAAATTTAAATATCACCAAAAGTAGGAATATTTCAGCTTATCTCTTACAATGCACAGGATACCTAGAGGTTAGCTCAATAAACTATAGAAATAGATATAATTTTTTTTTTGTTTTATTAACCAAAATAAAAGTTTACATGCCCTTAATACAAAATTGAAATTATTAACATGCCCTTAATACAAGAAAAGTTTGAGATTTTAAAAAGAAAACATATGTATTTTATTAAATTGAATTTAAAAGCCCTCCCCAAAAATGAAAATCTAAAAACCCTCCCTTTTAATAATAATTACAGAATTTATACAGAAAAAGATTAACAAGTTACAAAGTTTTAACATGAAATACCATGGATTTGTTTTAAGAATAAATATATATATGCCGTTGGCCAACTCTAAAAGGTAATTATAAATAATTGAATAAATAGACAAAATTAATTATGAGACGTCTCTCTATATATAAAAAAAAGGTGTGAAATTTCTAATATGCAGCCCTTAGGGCTAAGGTCCGAAATGTGCTAGCTTGCTCCTCCCAATTATTAAATACTAACATATCCTAAATAGTACACATATACAAAAATTACTTTTCAAAATACAGCCTATTTAACAGTTAACATAAAAGAAAAAGAACAACTGCAGATCGTTCACATTTTAAATTAAATTCTGTCTTTAATTAAAGCACTGTAGAAATATTTTGTTAATTTTTTAAAGTTCTGTTGGAAAGTAGGCCTTTTCAAAGCGTAGCTGTTGCAGGTTATGCCATTGTATTTTATAACATTCCCTGGAGTTGAACCAGTATAACTGTATAACATAAATAACAATTTCTTTTTTAGAAAACTTGCAGCTAATTTAAATAAGCATAAAAGATAGTTCTTTGAGTTGGCTGTTTTATTAAAATTTGTAGCACAAGATGGCAAATTGCTACTTAGATTGTAGTGGTTAATACAACATGTGTAATGTTGCATAAGACTGTCTTTACATGTTAGCTAAGCCACATGGTAACATAAAAAAAATGTTAACGTTTAGTTACATATCAGTAATATTATGCTTATAGCTTATTAAAAGTTTTCAATATTGGTTACACTGTAGAAAACTACACAGTTATAGTTAATTAATACAGAGCAGTTTAGGCCTGTTTGTGGAAATATGTTTAGGCTTTAGCAATAACCAACATGGTATCGGCTTTATAGTTTTTGTAGGCTGTAAGATTTACATTTAAAATTTAGGCTGTAGAAAAAAAAATGAAATACATAGGTTTCTCTATTAAATTGAACAAAATGAGCTAGGAAGTTATACATAAACCAAAAGTGGAAATAACCTTATTAAGTTTTACAAGTAAATATTTTATAATTATCAAGGTAAAGCTAAAAACATTCCTACCTGGTATCCGGAAAACAAAGGTTTAGAAGAAAGTCATGTTATTTAGCGACACACCGTCGTTAATCGCGACTAAATTATTTAAAGTGTAATAACATAACTACCACTTGGCAGCGTCTTAAAGGTTTTGTTCGTAACGGTCTAATGGCCGACGCTTTCTAGAAGCTCTCATGACAAAGCAAAATTTTAACTGAATAGATAAAGAACAGCTGATGGGTTGTGAGACAACGACCTCTGTTCAGTTATGCACGATTAGAAAGTAATACCGTACAGAGTCGACGTCTGGCGGAGAAAAGGATAACTATTTGGGAAATGTCGGTAAGGATAAATGATAGAAAGGTTGTAAGTAGCTGATGGGACGTTACATCTCACATAAGCGTTTCAGTCGTGTGATCGAATTATTCAATCTAGAATAGAAACTCCATATTTCATGAAAATCATCTTGAGAGATCGTATTATATATATACGCCATGGCTTGGTTTAATACAAAATAAATGTGTGCAGTCGTGGGATCCCCGTCAAGAACAATGATCACGCCTTTTCTTCAATTATTTTACCAGAATTAACGGCAACATACACACATAATTTTAATCTTTCAATTTCCGTTTATTATTAGTTTGTTTTTTGTACAAATATTTACTGTTTCCATACTTTTAATGTTATTATAATAAAGGTGTGGAATTAACTATAACATAGGTAAGATGTTAAACATATTTAAATGTCCATTCATTGTAAATACATTCAATAAACATAAAATGTTGGTTCATCAGTCTAGGCCTAACCTAAAATTATTGTGTGTATCTTTAATTTATTTTACCGGTCTTAACGGCATCATACATACAATAATTTTAAGGCAGGTAAAATAAATTAAATATAGATACAATAATTTTAGGTTCCACCTAGACTGATGAACCAACACTTCATGTTTATTGGATGTATTTCAGCGCTTGACGATAGTATCTGAACCACGCCGGACGGAACCGATCGTCTCTTAATTTAAATTGATGAACCAAAACACACGTTTCTTGAATGTATTTACATTCATTGCCATATCAACCAATTTAATAACGCTTTTTCGTTAACCGTATTTTATATTTCTCATTGCCATAGCAACCAATTAATAACACTTTTTTCGTTACGCATTACATTTTCTATTTGTTACCTCCTACCGCAACCCGTGTTAAGGAACTTCGTTCCAAAAAGATAACTTGTACTTAATGTATTTTTTGAATTTTATGAAATATTTGAAATAATCTATATAAACTCTTAACAGGCTCAGTTACTACATTATAACTGAATCAGATTTTTTTATTAAAAAATAAACTATTCATCTCTCAACGCTAACCGTATTTAACAATCAAGTTATAAGTAAAAATAATAAGTACAGTGGCGGCGATAGTGGGCCCACGGTGCGGGGGGGCCGCGAGCATTAACCGGATTTTTAAGTAAGTTTTGTAAAAAAATTACTAATTTAAGCTAAATGTCTGCAGACATGATTGTGCATCCAAAACTGCAATAACCATTATTTTTTAGAGAGCATAAAGAAGCTTTTCAAAGTTAAAGCTTATCAAGAATTATTTGAGAAGTACTATGAGTCAATCAAGACTTAGTGATTTTGCGATCCTCAGCATTGAACAACAGGAAACGCGAGAAATTAATGTAGATAAAATTGTGGAAGAGTTTCTTCTTTTTAAAAAACGCAGATTAGGTCAACTTCAATAACTCAGTGTGTATGTGGCTGTAAAACTGTGATAAACTGTCTCTACTGATAGTATTTAAATTATTCAACCATATTTTTTTAATATTAAGTGATCTAGTGATTGTGTAAATAGTTGTTCAATTACCTAAATAACTTATAAACGATTGCCATACAATGAACAAAACTACAAAATACTCAGTTTAAAGCATTGGCATTGGATAAACAAAGGACACGAGATAATCCGAAAAGTATATACTAGAAAGTGACCAGTGCAGAATGGATTTTTGGTAAGTTCATAATCTTATAGACCTATAAATCTATAATAAGTGACATATATTTACAGCCGTAAAAACACAATCACTAATATTTTTCTAATATTACTAATTTATTTGTTAAAATAATAATATAATCTCATTAATACTATTACTGCTACATTTAAGAGGAATAAAAATCTTATTACTATACGTATATGACGAAAATTAGTTCAAACAAATAAGAGTGTGTTAGACCAGTTTAAGTCATTACTATTAACAATACATTTATTTCTTTGTATGAAATATAAATTATTTTACTTATTGAATTAACTTTAATTAATATTCAACAATTTCTGTAATAATTATCTCATGTAACAGTAGTAGGTTTTTTATTCGTCCTTGGAGCGCGAGTGTAAGAATAACGTATACAAAAATTGTATATTTTATTTTATATCGTTCATCCTTTAGGCCGAAAACTATTTATCATGGCGTTAGTGCAAAAAAGGAAATGTCGGGTCATATGCCTAGTTTAATGAATAAATTAACCCGTTCACTCGTCAATAGTAATAATGGTTTTAAAGATATAGGGGGAGGGGGGGATGAACAAACTTGCGGGGGGCCCGCGGGTTCTTATCGCCGCCACTGAATAAGTAGGATTGATTAAGAAAACAGTGTAATTTAATTTCAACGGTAAATGACGAATCGTGATTATTTCCACAACAACTACTATCGTCATGCATTAGTAATTAATCACTGATTTGCAAATACGTAGCAGTTGTCGCATGACAACAGAAGGATGTGTTAACGGTAGATTAAATGTTAATCAGCTATTGTAATGGTGATATCGGGGGCCCACTAAGCTAACGTACACAAACAATAACATACTTGTGTGAATGATTGTATACGGATTCCGTCATGCATACTCTGAGTACTGACTACAATGAATTGTGAAGAAAATATACAGGGTATTTCAAAAGGAATGACGGGGTTTATTTATTACACGTAACTTACAGTAAGAAATACAAGAAATGAAAGAACGGTTCAAACAGTTTTGTTTGTTCACCTGTGCGCATGCACATGCGCTCTTTCCTCTGTCTTCCGGTAGAAAGAGCTAGTAGCAAAGACAACGACTAGTGAACAGAAAGCTTTTGAAGTGTAAACTTCTATAGCCGCACCACTTCCAAAAATGTGTATACATGTTTATATAGCAGAGTATATAGTTCACTTGCTAGATCGGATTTTACCGTCACGCGTTTCACCATGCATTTTGTGAAACGCTCTAATGTGAAACGTTCTATTCCATTTGTTTGAAAAAGTTTTGGTCGAGATTTGAACTTCCAGAGTAAATCACCGTAGACTAGCACCTTAGGTGGTTAGGCCACGAATGCTTTGCTAATTTAGTATATTAGAGTTGGGTATATAAGTGTAACAGATTGTCCTACATCATAGGCTATAGGGGAGTATGACGTGCCATTTTAAGGCAATGTTAAATTTGCAATATTTAGGTACACATTTTTTAAAAAAATATTGGAGATATCCTGTTCATACTTTCAAATTTGTTTAAATAGATCTTCCTGTGTATTGTATACCGCTTAGTTTGCATTAATATTAAACCAAAAAGATTTTAGGATTTTTTAAACGTAATAATAAACCATTTCAAAAAAACTTTACATTGAAATGACATAAACTGTGGTATATGATACCTACCCACTTGTACTGTATAGCTGTAAAAAATTTCAAGTGTTTATCTTTAACAGTGTGTGAATTATATGTGCCTAAACATGAAAAAAGTAGAAATTCGGTAAACGAGATTTAAAATTTATTATATAATGTATTCACTGTTTTCAGTTGTCGTAAAAATAAGAATGTAAAAAGTTCTGCCAAAATTTAAATATATAATAGCACAAGAAAATGTGTATACTATATTATATGAAATCATACATATATGTAAGCAACTCTTCGTGGTCTACTTACAGGATATGGGAGTTCGAGCGTTTAAAAAAAACAAATTTTGCAATCAATATTACCTAATATTACCTAATCAATATTAAAAATTAAAATAAATTTTTTATTAGAAAATTCATGACATACTACCCTTTAATCTGTTAATGTTAATATTACAATGTATTGTTTAATTAGTAATATCTTTGAAATGGACATTGTTCTTCCTCATTTCGTAAGTTGTGTTTCAAAATAAACATTGTACTTCCTCATTTCATAAGTTGCGTTAACTAATAAAAAGTTTACACTTCACCTTTGTGGTCTTAAAAGTAAACAATTAAATTATTTTTGTTCATAAAAATTTACAAATCCTTGTATTATAAACATTTGGTAAATGTAGTTAACATTCAAATGCATATTTTAAACAACATACATTACGTCATAAATTTAATCTGTTATTTTATTTTATTAGTTGCTATGGTAATTAATGTAAATACATTTAAGAAACATGTGTTGGTTCTTCTGTTTAGGAATAACCTAAAATTATTTGTGTGTTTAATTTTAATTTTATGTATTTCTGAGCATTATTATTTAATAAACTAGGTTACGTACCTTGCGTACCGTCAACAGTTCTGTCCTTTAATTGGCGACGACCGGTTACGGAAGCTTACGCTTCCATTGTCAAGTCATAAGAAATAAAAACACAAACAACAAAAACACACACCACACACCTAACACTAAATAAAATAACACATGTCTAACGTCAATAAATAAAAACATAAAACACACGACACATTTCACGCAAGCTGGCCAGCTACAGTAGTCGTACGAAACTAACCTCCACGTGATTGCTACCTCTACCCTTGCTCGCTGCTTATCTTATTCCCTGGGCTCGGTGTATTTATGCGGTTAATGGCGTTGAACAACACGTTAGAACTATATTTTAATTTCTCGTTGAGGGTGTTGTCGGCGTCGTATTTAAATGCATTGTATATGTGCATTTCCTCCAAACTTGACATAAAAGGAGACTTCCGGCATTTGTGTAGAATATCCATGTTGGTATTGATATCTGCAACGTTGTGGCAATTTTGTACGAGGTGCTGTGCAAATTTAGATTTTTGTGTTAACTGCGATTTTCTAGGGATGTGTTCTCAAAATTTAGTTTTAAATGCCCGTCCCGTTTGTCCGATGTAGAATTTAGGGCAGTCCGAACACCTGATTTTATAGATTCCTGTTTGTTGGAAATCGTCCTTTTTGCCATTCGTTCTGCGTCCCACTATTCTTTCTAGTCTGTTGGAGGTCCTGCAGGACAATGTGACGTTCTGTTTCCTCAACTCATGTTTAATGGTATAATGTAATTTATCTCCATACTCGACACATATGTATTTTTGTTTAGGTTTGGGCACTGTGATCTGCCTACGTTTATTAGTATGCTTGCGGATGATACTATCTATTACTGTGCTGTTATAACCATTTGCTACAGCTATGTGATTTTATTTATTGACGTTAGACATGTGTTATTTTATTTATTGTTAGGTGTGTGTTTTTGTTGTTTGTGTTTTTATTTCTTATGACTTGACAATGGAAGCGTAAGCTTCCGAAACCGGTCGTCGCCAATTAAAGGACAGAACTGTTGACGGTTCGCAAGGTACGTAACCTAGTTTATCACTAATTACAGTTCAGGAGGCAAAGAATCATGTATAAATTATTATTTATATAATAATAATATCGCCAAAGAAGTTTACACTTCTTCTGTGTGGTCTTAAGCATACAATTTTTTGTATTCGTGTGTTACAGTTTGCAATGACTGAATCTGTAGTTACAGTGCAAAGTGCGTTCCGTATTAAGTCCAAATGTAATAATTCAAGTGATAATAACATCCGTAAATGTTATCATCAGTTTGAAGATAGATGTCTTTGCAAAGGGAAGAGTAGGGGACGACCAAGAGTGGCTGAAGAACGTCTGAGAGAGCCTTTTACGCGTAGCAACAAGAAATCAGTTCGCAAGGCTAGTCGTGAAAGAGACGTTCGTATAGGAAGGTGTAATCAGTCGCATAAAACTACGTCCTTAACGTTTGCTGTTGTTACAAGCTGTAAAACAGGCAGAATACTTTTTCGCTTCAACTTTCCTAACGATATGTTACTGCATGACGAAGACTTTCTGGATCGTGACGTCTTCAGCGATGAATCGAAATTTCACGTAAGTGGACATGTGACAGAAACTTTTTATTTTGACAAAACCGAAACCGGACTTTGTAAATATTTTAGTTGTTATGTTACAGCTGTTTAAGTACATGACAAGCAGGAAGTGTGAAGAAGGATTCTTAAAAAAAGCCTTCACAAAGACAATGTTTCTTTCAACTTTCATTAGAAATCATCAACGAAAATAATCTAGTACCGATTGTAAAATGCACTTCATTTGAAAACACTGGCGTAAGACTTGTTAAAAAGATTGTTTGGACTTTTTCCAACATTCTGCTTAACAATTACAGTAAAGTAATTGAAGATAATATTGTTAAGAGTAAACAATCAAACAAACGAAAAGTAAAAAAACTATCAGTAGAAAAGTAGTATATCTTTCATCTGTCAACATTAATTGTAATTAAATCGATAACGATTTACATCTATATATATAAAAGCCAAAACCCACTGACTTACTGACTCACTGACTCATTGACTCACTGACTCACTCATCACGATTTCTCAAAAACTACCGAACGGATTGGAATGAAATTTGGTATGTAGCTTCCTCTAGGGCCATAGGTGCTTACTAAGAAAGGGATTCCAAAAATTCGAAATTTTAGGGGGGTTTGGGGGGATCAAAGTTTTAAAAAATGACTTCTTCAAAACTACCCAACGGATTGGAATGAAATTTGGTATGTAGCTTCCTCTAGGGCCATAGGTGCTCACTAAGAAAGGGTTTGAAAAAATTTGAAATTTTAGGGGGGTTTTGGGGGATCAAAGTTATTAAAAAATAACTTCTTCAAAACTACCGAATGGATTTGAATGAAATTGGGTATGTAGCTTCCGCTAGGGACATAGGTGCTCACTAAGAAAGGGTTTGAAAAAATTCGAAATTTTAGGGGGGTTTGGGGTTATCAAAGTTGTTAAAAAAAGATTTCTTCAAAACTACTGAATGGATTGGAATGAAATTTGGTATGTAGCTTCCTCTAGGGCTATAGGTGCTCACTAAGAAAAGGTTTGAAAAAATTCGAAATTTTAGGGGGGTTTGGTTGGATCAAAGTTGTTAAAAAACGATTTCTTCAAAACTACCGAATGGATTGGAATGAAATTTGGTATGTAGCTTCCTCTAGGGCCATAGGTGCTTACTAAGAAAG
>JAGFPH010009305.1:14426-48013 GCA_018207615.1 Philaenus spumarius | reverse complement strand
TCTCATGATCGCTATGTTACAAAACTCGTAGGCCTAGCAGTACTAGGGCCGGCTACACCGGTAGTTCTAGTGATAAAATTGTCTATTTTAGGAAATCTAAACTACACAGTACAAAAACAATTAAAAATAAAACATAAAAGTACAGAAGGATAATTATGTCCGTCTGTGTGACTTATTGTAATATAAGTATATTACTTACTTTACATAAATTGATTTTTGACGCGTTTCGGAAGTAATTCCATCTTCAGAATTTCACTCTGTTGAGGTTGTTAATACATTAAAACAATTCACAGTACAACATAACACATATACCATTACACAAATATCACAATTAAACACCGCGTGTGCACACTGTCGAATACGTTTAGCTACTGATGGTACGCTGGGTCTCTAACTTGTAGTACCGCTTAATGTTTGCACTTCGTATCAAACTTTTTAGCGAGGTCATACATTAGATTGGATTTTAAGATTAATTGGTCATTCAACATATGTTCAGGATTTTTTAACTGCGCTTTATATATTTCATACTCTTCAAACGCGTCCATTTGTTTGCTCTTTCTACATATGTGCAACGGTTGGAAGTTGGTTTCAAAATTAGAGTATGAATGATCTTCTTCTATAATGTGACGTGCATAGTTGGACCGGGTATAGGCTATTCCTTTACTTGGAAGATGTTCTTTATACCGTTTTTTAAACTGCCTCCCTGTCTGTCCTATATAAAAACATTCACATTCACCACAATTGATTCTATAAATCTCTGACTTTTGTTCCAACGGCGTTATTTTTTTGGGTTTAATTGATGTTCTTAATATTGTTGGAAGTGCGGTACGACATTGTTACATCAATCTTCCTCAGCGTGTTGGTTAGGATACTGGGCAGAATAGCTCCATATTCAATAGATCTGAAATGTTTTTTAACCTGTTCTTTCATTGGTTTCTGCTTATTCATTGTGTGCTTTTTAAGTATTTTATCCACTATAGAACTCCTGTATCCGTTTTCCACGGCTATATATTTTTTTTCTTGCACATTAAGCGGTACTACAAGTTAGAGACCCAGCGTATCCTCAGTAGCTAAACGTTTTCGACACGTGGTGTTTAATTGTGATATTTGTGTAATGTGTATATGTGTTATGTTTTACTGTGAATTGTTTTAATGTATTAACGACCTCAACAGAGTGAAATTCTGAAGATGGAATTACTTCCGAAACGCGTCAAAAATCAATTTATGTAAAGTAAGTAATCTACTTATATTACAATAAGTCACACAGACGGACATAATTATCCTTTTAATCTAAGAGACTTGGATACAAACACAATGAATTTTAAAAGTACAGAACTAATAAAATAACACATCCGTTTCAAAAAAGAGAAACATTTATTAATTTATTTTAATACAAATTCTAAATAATAAATGAAGCTGATTGACCGTGATGTGAAACGAACGAAGCTGATGTTCATTATAACCTCAAAGAACACGGAATCATAAAATACAGAGTAAAACAAAAGTGAACTGTCTTGACATTATGGCAGGATTTTTGTGCGGAAAACTTTTACGCCAATTAGGTATCCGTCCAACAGTCTACAATCATATTGACATTTCGGCTTTGCATTTTATTTCTGGTGACATGTTGTATGCAAGTCGAAATGTTGGTCTTATGGCAAGAAAAATGAAATATGTGGCAATAATAGTTGTAGGAAAAAAGTTCTCTTGTTAAAATTCGGGAGAAATGATGCTTAGTCAACCAACTTTCAAATAACGAATTATACAACGTAGATAATAACAGACTGGACTAATAGGCATACGCACGGATTATGCAATACGATATTATAGTCATATCGCTCATAAAACACAAGAGGTGTCTTTACTCTTTAGGTTTTTGACTTTTTTTCATCAGAATAGTTGTGTTTTCTATATGACTTGAAGTAAACGACAGATATCTAGCTGTTTTAACCAATGTGGTGTTTGATTCCATATTTGTTCTATTTGTCGTCGAGATCGTTTGTTGTTGTGATTATAACATTAATAAAGATGATTGAATAATTCAAAGTTTTAATTGTTGACACATTGTCTTTATTTTTTATATTGAAATAACTTTTTTCGACTCATTTTGCTTTTTACCTACAAGGAAATTTCATTATTCATTTTAATTCCTCACTACCTGAATTTATCGGTTACTGAATTCCTCACTACCCGAATTTATTAGGTACTGAATTCCTCACAAGCCAAATTTATCGGGTACAGCCAAAATACTCGAGTGTATTTTAACGTATATTTCGGACCTGCCCGACGCTCGGGTAATGAAAAACCCCGCACGATATATTTACAGAATGGTTCTGTAAGCGCAAAAATAATTCAGTGGGTGGTCTTATGGGCCAAAATAAAGAAAAATCTTTCCATAATCACATGTTCTGAAACATTTCCTTTACCTGCTGTGCGCTATTTTTTTACTAAATAATTTGTATTTCTAGAACGGCTAACAGATTGAGTTGAAATGTTATTTATCAATTTGAAGACCTAGTTTCAAAAAACAATAAATTTTTATAAAAAACGCCAAGAGCAAATTTTTTTAGATCATTTCATTACCTATCCACTGCACAACTGTCAACAAAGGTTAAAAGTAAGACTGTGTCCAATTGGTCTTGCAAATTAATTATTGCCTACACTTTGTTCCATTGGATGTTGAACCAGTTAAGCTAATGGATGCTGTTTTACTGTTTCCCTCTGTTCGATTGTTTTAACAGTTATACTAGTCTAACATGGTCTATTAGTTTGACAACTTCAACATCCATAGGAATATAGCGTAGGCAATGAAAAATTTGCAAGACGAATTAATTAATTAATTTGGACTTTGTTTTACTGTTTCCCTCTTTCCTATAGTTTTAACAGTTATACTATTCAATAGAACATTAAAACATTTAATTAAATTACAAGTGAAAAAACATGGACCAAGACCGGGTTTTGAACCCGGGACCTTTACAATTCCATCGTAACGCTCTACCAACTGAGCCACTCTGATCACTCCAGATATTGGTTGATGTTATCTTACTTGTACGGTTTTACTGCAATTAATTATTGAACTAATAGACTGAATACCTCGCATATGCGACATTGAAAACAATCTTAATTCTTGTAATTGTTTTTTCACTTAATTTAATTATAACACTTGCTGAGGAAGTGTGTAAGCGGAAAATTAAAAATAGTATTAAAACATTTTTGGCTGAATTTCCAGGACAGATCTACAGTTCAAGAAAATAATGTTAAAAATTTAAAGTGAATTCATTATTTATTAATTTATTATTGTTCTTAATTTTGTTGGTTGGTAGTACTGGTATAAATGAATGGAATGTTTAGTGTTTTTCTGTGATAAAACTTTGTAAATATGTAGAAAATATTTTGTGCATTGCATTAAAGAATGTATATAATAATAAATAGGAGATATAAGTTTAACCTTTTGCGCTCCATAAGCAAACTCAGTCCGACATCGCTAATTTGCCGTTGCGCTCCATTGTCAGACTCATTCCGACACGTTTTAATATGATTTGTATATTCTAAACTAGTGTAGAAGCTGTAGTTTTCGGCCCAATGAAACTTCAATGTTGTTAAAACAGTTTAGAAGCCAGTGACAGATTATATTGGCTGTGGAATATATGTATATCTCTCTGAAGTTGAGCTTGTTGAGGTGCTGCTTGCCAGTCATGATCGAGAAATACAATTAGCATCATCTGTTTTCCGTTTTGTAACTTTTATTTAGGTTTTTTCAAGTAATGTTTTTTTTTTACTACAGTAGAGTCCCACTAATCCGAACTAATTGGGACCGAACACTGTTCGGATTAGCAGGAATTCGGAATAGGTGGATTTTATAAATAATATCAACGTATTGACATGTTAATGGGTAAATAATGTGAGAGGACATCTGCCAATGACAGCTCTATACAGCGTTGATCGGTTTGTGAACAGGTTCAGTGATAGTCGGAAAGGAAATGCATTTTCTTCGATAACTCATAGCGCTGAGATATTATCTACCCCTCTCCCTCCCGCATTTCAAACATATTTATGAATCACTCCACTAAGCACTAGTCTAGTCGTATCTAGTTCAGTGTTTACTCTATGCGAGTTTGATAAATTGTGTGCGCTTATTACAAATTTATCGATGTTAACAGACCGAAGTGAGGAATAGGGGAATGCTCAAACTGAAATCATATCACACACAGATGCGGCAAATGCTCTTGACTTCGCGCTACGCTACGTCAAACAACACGCTTCATCAACACCAAATGATGTTATGTTCATGCGGTGATAGCGGAACATTGCATCCTCAACTCGATTCAGTACTCTTTGACAGAAAAAAATCACTGACATTACTTCTTAAAAGTGTGTGTAAATTAGTAATGCTTTGTGTTTAGCAGTGATTAAAAATTATTCTACAAATTGTATAAATGGAGCCGATATGTACTGTAAGTAACCAGCTTTCATTCCTATTTCGTTTCAGGCGTTTTCATCAAGATTAGGCTCTATGTATTTCTCTATTTAACTATTTTATATAACAATAAATGTACATTTTTTCACGAACGTCTTTTTAATTTCTCCTGTTTTTAAGTTTAGGCCTTCAAGAGCTCACTATAATACTCTTCAATGCTAGGCATTTTTAAGGCGGCGTGCATGTATATTTAAAAAAATATGTATAAAATTCTTACTAGAAGTAAAAATAAATAGACTTATTATATATTATTATAATCAGAAAAGCGTGAATTTTGTATTTAATCTTAGGATAATTGTGGTACTTTTAATCCTAGATTTTCACAGCGGATTGTTTAGGACAATTTAAAAATTAAAAATTAATATTTAAGAAATCCACCCACTAAATAATAATTCAAAAGGTCACTGTATAAATTAAAATATATAAAAAAGTTGTACAATTTCATGCTTCCAAACAAATTATTGTGGTTCATTACAAGAGGCAAAAACGACTAGCGTCTAGTACAGATACAGATCAGCTAAATCAGCTAGATTTTGGTAGCACTAAATCAGCTGACTTTACAATGCTACCAAAATTACATTTTTTAAAGTATTGATTTTAAACTTTATACTATACTATAGTAATCGATTTCTGACAAAACCACATAAGAAACTCAGATTGAATGAAAAATGACCACTTGAGGCCCGTTTTATGAAACCATTGTAGAAAAGTCGCAAATGCGACTTTAGCGCTTGGAGGGTTAAAAAATCGGTATTTTTTCTGAGCTCTGTTCGGAATAGGCGGATATTCGGATTATCAGGGTTCGGATTAGCGGGACTGTACTGTATTCGTTATTATTTTGCAGTTTTGTAAACCTCTTTGTGTAAATTTTGTTTATGTGAATAATGTAGTAATCTTGTTTTTGTTTTATTTTGATTTGAGAAATGACAACTTTTTAAACTATATTAATGTTACCATGGTTATGTAGGCCTACCATTTTTTCTAAAAAATTTTATTGTTAAAATAGATTTTTGAATAAATATAAATACAATTGACATATTTAAATAGACATATTTACTGTAAAAAGTATTTTTAAAGCTCCAATCGCTTTTATTACTACTTTTAAGTTTAAAAGAAACCATATTTTTTTTACTTGTTTGACCTAATTTATTCAAAATAGGTGTACTCAATAAAAAAATGCTGTTTAACTTCAAGACAATTTTTTTTGAAATTATTTATAATAGTCACATTTAGTGTAAAATAGTATTTTCAAAGCTCTTAACTCTATTATTCTTAATTTGAATTCCATTACAAAACAAAATAATAAATTGATTTTTCTGACCGATTATATTCAAAATGGGCCTACCGGTACTCAATGAAAATTTTGTTTTTTAATCTCTCAAATTTTGTCCCCTTATTATCTGGTTTATTTTGAACAAAATTATATATCTTTGAAGTTATGGCAAAAGGGCTTAAGTCAGAAATTGTTAACTTACAGGAGAAGCACTCTAAGTTTTGACAAACTCAGGGCTAGCATTCATAGTAACACAGGCTAGAATTCATATTGATAAAAACATTTTTTATTTCAATATTTGTAAATTTAGTCGGAACAAATTAGGTAACAGGATCAAGTTGGGCGTTAAAACCCATGCGTCTAACAGCTGTAATACCAATAAATAAGCAACATTATAAAAAACTGAAAAACGACAATTGTAAAATGAAACCTATATCATTCAAAATGTACTGTGCAAAGATGTGCACAAAAACATAAATGATGTGTGTATGTTGCCGTTAAGGCTGGTAACATAAATTAAACATAATTTTAGGTTAGGCCTAGAATGATGATCTAACACATAAAATATATTTCTTAAATGTATTTACATTCATTACCATAGCAACCAATTGTATACAATAACAGATAAAACAGTTGATTCGGATATCCAGCGTAGTACAAAATAATATTTTAAGTTAGGCCTAGACTAAACCAACACAAGTTTCAACACACACAAACCAATATAAACTTGTGTTATGGAATTTAAAAACAAGAAAAAATATGTTACATCCTAATTAAAAATAAATAAGACGCATTATAATTTAATAGCAGGCATATTTATGGATAATAATATGGTAATTGATAGTGAGTAACCAATGTTAACCAGCTGATTTCAAAATATGAAACAATTATCTCCGCACGCAAACTCCGTTGGAACCTTCTATACACATAATCGTGTTATGTTTTCTTTATAATAAAGGTGTAGGATTAATAATAACCCCAAAGCTAAGATGGTAAATCTATATATTAATAGGCAAGCACAAAACTTGTCGTCCTTTTTTCTCAGCTTGTGTGCATCGTAGGAGAAATTCGCGCATACCGTTAGAAAGGTAGTGTCCTGTAGATGAGCAGAATCCTATTATAATTTACATCGATCCTCAGGGGTACGCCCCAGTGGCCCTCAAAGTTTCAATGTTAATCTTATGGAAGGTAAATCTTAAGGAAGAAGAAGAAAGATTTCTTTTGATTTTATCAGGGGCACAAAAAACAGCTGTTCGTATGAAAAGCTTAAAACAGCTGATTTTGATCAACAACTGATTTGGATCAAAAACTGAATATAATTTTAGGTTAGGTAAATCAAGCAATAGCGAAGCATTGCCGGGTCCACTAGTAATGTTAAATGTTCAAATCAAATTATTTCATATATTTTATAACAGCAGTTATAATAATGGTTAAAAGAACCAGCGAGGCTCAGGTCTATACTTTAAAACCCTAACCTAAAAGCTAGAAATACAAAATAATTGCTTTAAAGTTTGAAATCAGCTGTTAATGGAAATATTGGAGCAAATAGCTATTTTATTCAATTTGTTGCTATGGTAAAAAATGTAAATACATGTGTTGGTTTATCATTCTAGGCCTAACCTAAGAATTTTTTCCGACTAAATTTACAAATATTGAAATAAAAAAAAGTTTTTATCGAAATGAATTATAGCCTATGTTACTCAGGTATAGTGTAGCTTCTTGTTAGTAGAACTATTTTTTTAATCGGTTCAGTAGTTCCAGAGATTACCCCCTACATACAAACAAAAAAACAAACTTTACCTCTTTAAAATATTAGTATAGATAAAACATAACATATGTTTTTAGAAGATACCATCGGGAGTTGACGTGGGAGCACGTAGGGGCATCCCCTAGTTCTTAATAAAAGTGCAGAACAAGGCCAATAATCATCAGCCTAATATTTTATCAAAAGAAAATAAGTGACAGTATTTGGCTGAAAGGCATTCTGTACCGTTATCTCCTGACTCAGGACAATGGCTAATGCAACTGGTGATCTTATGGCAGGCGAAAAGAGTATACAAGCCGCTAGAAGTTACTACCATGCCTTTTCAGAAAGGTAGGCCTTGGCCTCAGCTATAAAAATTATTTTAGGGAGAAATATGATGCCAAATTAATTCAATTGGTTTTATTTCAAGAGTAGGGGAGATTTGCTTCACTTAAATTATAAACCTTAGGTAAGGGAACAAAATTACAGTTTCTTACTTTGTAATATAAATCAGCTTAACGCTTATTGTTTTATCAGAAAATGTTAAATTTTAAAGGTTTTTAAATTCAGGTAGTTAACACTCATCATGAACTAAGCAAGGAAGATGTTTAAAATATTTAAATGAGCATGATTGGGTGTGGCTTTGTTATATATGGAATTTAGGCAAAATAAATTAAATGAAACATCATCATCAAGTCAGTGGTTCAGTTATAGAATGCTCCAATATAATTATTTAAACAAATATCTTAACTCGGCAAATATTCCACTTGTAAAACACTAGCTAATAATATCTTACACAATTCATATACTAGGTATTGAGTTGACAAGACATATGGATGAACGGTATCGACAACTAAAGCAAATTACATTTATGTTATCTTCAAAATTCTAAATTCTAAAGCAAACTTATGTTATCAACCCCAAACTCTAAATTCAATGTGACTTTAACAATAGACCAAAATACTCTGTCTTGCTCACTCAGTATGACGTTTCTAGTGCATCCTAGTCCGTCCTTCTCTCGACTCGTGATGGATCTTCCAGATGCTCCAATGTTCCAAACTTAAACCTTGTAGAGATTTTTGTGAGGCTATCCTGTCCTACGGTGTCCAATCTTATGGCCTCTAACGTAGCAAGAATGGCCGAACTCGCAACCTCTCAACTCACTGGTCTCCCGACCAGCGTCCCTCGTAGCAGACTATCCCCAATTCTAGATTTGGATTGTGCTTATATAATCCATCTAGCGCTTATGGAGTTGAAAAACTCCGATGCTCTTCTGTGTTGCTTGACATCCTAAGTAAACAAGTTTACTTTTCCGTGTTATGCTTCCTGTCTGTCTTACCCAACTCAATTCCTTCACATTAAATATATTAACTCTAATAATGAATATCACTAAACCAAATAACTAAAATATAATTATCTTTACTAATATTCCCCACCTATTCGTAACAGCTTGCAAATTTGTTTAACAACGAAGTTCAGATGGGCTTCAGGTCATGAATTTAAATTTCATCTCATAATTTTTTAGACTTTACGTTTTTGCTTTTCCCCAGTTAATGAAGATTGGGAAAAAGGGGCACGGAGCAGAATAAAGAGCAGGTAAATCGGTAGCCAGTAACTATCTGACATTTTATATATTTTCCAAGATATCTTCTAAATTTTAAGATATTGCAATCTAAGTATAGCTTGGTCCACGGCTAATGGATCAATGGTGCGGTAGAATCAAAGTAAAATGGGGCGGGTTGAAGTAAAGCGGCTAGTCGTTGTACCTAGAGGGCAGTTTGTGTTTTTACATTTGTAATAACCTTGTGTTGCTATTTATCCTCCCTCTCCTGTTATCTTATGTAGTACGTTGCCTTTTTTGTGTATCTCACATTCCACATGAACTATATGTTAGTAAACCAAATATTTTATTATCTAATCTGTTTTCACTTGAACATAATTATGTACTGATATAAAGTTATTATTTTTAGTTGTTTCAACTTTGTGTTCTTTATTTTATGAACAAAATATTATGTTTCATCTGTTTCAGGAAATAGAATCACAATGTATTCAAAATCTTATGACCCATGTATTTACTTTACCCAGAACCAATCAAGAAATGAATCGTCTTGGTCAGAATGTTTTTGAGATATTAAAATATCTACACAATTCACGAAAACATGTACATTTTAGTAAAATAATTACTGAGCTGTACGCACCTCTTATTTTTAGATACCTTAGGGTAAGTATGTATTATTTGAACTTTACGGCTTATAAAATCTTGTTATGAATTGAAATTGAGAATAGTTTATTTGAATAAAGTTTTATAGTGTATTCGGACACAAAAACTTTGCTTTAATGAATGAATAATTTAAATCCATTTTATAAAGTTCACTATATTTTTAATTAAAATTTACTTTAGTAACTTACTAATTTATTCACAGACCTAACTTTAACTTGCACACAAAACAATAATAAAGTGCTTTTCACATGTATTTTTATTACTCGATTCATACTGTAAACAAATTGTTTGCAGACCATTACCGCTCTTTCTCTAATGCGTCATGATGGTGAACAGTTATTTTTTGTCACTCTGACTGAAAAAAGTGGTATCATTAACTGAAGAGATTTAAAAATAATAACAATACATTAATTAATTCTCGCAAACATACATTTATCAGATTGTCCACCAATCTGGAAAACCGGGAATTATGCGTGATATTTTACTACCGGGAAAAATTCCGTGGATTATGCTTGATTTTTTTTGATAAACCTGGAAATATCAAAATATTATCAACACACAACGAAATCACCGGCCGGCCGTCGCTAACCACGCGTCAGCTCGGCCGATTATTGTGTAACGTTGGTCTTGAAGTTTAATGACTATGGATAGTGATGGCTATCTATATTATCGCCAACCCTACTGTTATTCTGAAACTGGTGTTTTGACCGCGATGAGACCCGATACGTATTACACGATAAAAACTTTAGCATGTGTTTAGAGGTTCTGTCATTTGATGTGGTTGTTTTAGTAAATGGTAAATACTTTAATAAAATGACTTCTGATGTCTGTTTATTAGCTGCACACCTAAATATTATTACTAGTTGATTCGAAATACACTTATGGAAAACTAAGTTTTATTTGTTTTACTAGATTTACTTCGGCTGGCATTACAATTTCGCAGTATTGAAATCATACATGTGTCTGTCCGTTAATACGATATATATGCACTCACAGACATCGTAGAAAACATCGTGGTGCCAAATTTTATTGCGGAGAGTTGAAAAGCTTTGAGCTATTGCGTTGCCAACTCAATTGTTTAAACAAACTTATCTGAGATTGACGTTGTGAGAATCAATATGTGTTTGACATTTTTTCAATCCTTAAAGTAGGAAAATTTATTATTCTTTTAATAACACTGGCAAATATTGTACCGTTCTATTTTTTTTACATATGAACCTATACAACTATTAAATTTCATATTTTGTGATTCTAATGTTTTACCTGGAAATTTTGGGAAATTAACCTAGAAAACCTGGAATTACTCATGAATTTTTTTTTAACGGTTCAGTGGACACCCTGATTTATAATCAAACGTGTTTCTTCGATAAAGTCGTCATCTTCAGTGGTACATAAGCTACAGCTAAAAACTTATGACTAGTTAAATTAGTGTATTGTTATTATCTTTAAATACTTCCTTCTCACTCGTCAAGCTCAAAGTATATTAAAAACTGAAGACATGATGATATTAAACGATGTACATATTTCCTTTCTGCTGTGGTATGTATGATTGGGAATTTAGATAAGTGATAACATTAAATGTTTGATAACATTATCTCTGATTTCAATAAAACGGCGTCCAATGTTTCTGTCTTTTTAAATGGGGAGAGATACATGTTAATTATGGCCTATTTATGTCATTCTTAAATGCTTTCCGACTCAATGAACTTTCGTAACAACGTTCATCACCTTCCACCAATTAGTCCATTAAATTGTGCATTCACTGTAATTTATTATGTTTCCAATACATCTAAACTTCACATTTACAAGTGAAGAGAATAAAGATGCATAAATTGGCTTATCTTTGACCTCAAAAGTAGGTAAACATTTTGATTTACGGTACCAAGTCACAATTAAATTATAAAAATGAATTACCTTATATGGTCCGTCCTGTTACTTCAAATTGTTATTCTCTTTACACCTTCACTTTTAATTACATGTTTCGAAGTAATACTTCATCATCAGATAATTCCGTTTTTCGTTCAATAGAGGAACTCGTCATACATTACAATTATTTGCAACACATAGCAGATACACAAACACATATACATTAAAACAGTCTTGTCCAGCATCAGTGTGCACACTATAGAGTCCGGTGAAGCACTGTCGGTACGAGCTGAGTGCCCTACTGATGCTAATCAATATTGATTTTAGATAGGTATTTGAGAGCTGTGTCGTACAAATGATTAGATTGGAAGGATAGTTGGTCATTTAAAATTTCATCAGGATTGCTTTTAAATGCTCTATAAATCTCGAACTCCTCTTGTGCATTCATTATTCCGCCCTTCGTGCATAAATGCAATGACTCTACACTATTATGGAAGTCACCTGGTTTGTGATTGTTTTCAGACAAGTGGTTAGCGAAGTTGGAGTTGGCTTCTGTTATTGGGAAGGTGTTCTTTGTATCTACATAGGAATATTCTCCCCGTTTGACCTATGTAATATTTGTTACAGTCGGGACAGGTTATTTTATACACACCAGATTTATTTTCCAATGGAATCTTGTTTCTACGTTTAAGAGATGACGAGATACTATTGTTTGTGCGGAAGGCGAGAGTGATATTGACTTTTTTTTAAATATTGTTTAAAACATTAGGCAGTAAGTTGGTGTATTCTGATGGGATGAATTTGTTGTTCTTAACTTTGTTTGTATCTAAGTTTTTTCTATTACGTTTCTGAATATAATTCCTGATCATTTTATCTATCATAGAGCTCTTATATCCATTGCTTATAGCTATGTATTTGATGATATTCACCTCGTTAAGGTAATCATTCTCGCTCAAGGGGACGGTGTTAAGCCTGTGTATGAAGCAATTAAAAGCTGCCATCTTCTGGGAATACGGGTGGTGTGAATGGGCGTGTAAAAGTGTAATTTCTTTGTTCCGATTCTATCTAATCGATTTTTGTGTGTTTAGAGTGGAAACAATATTGAGAGATGCAATGCTACTGAAGTTTTCCTTCATGCCTATCCTTTGGAGAAGCCTGGACAAGGAATGGAAACTGAAATGGAATTTCAAGAAAGACAACAAAATGAAATGGTTGATCTCTTGACCGATAATTGCCATGTAGTCCGTATTGTTGCAATAAAGGTATGATTCCAGTTGGTTATACGTAAGTATATCTATATGCCTCTTAATCTGCTTTTAATAGTATTTTTACATTATCTGGTAAACTAAGACTGTTTTTAAAATTTGCTTAACAAAGTGGTTGATAAGTCAAAATCCACAGATTTTAAAATCATAAATTACATTTAGGCTAATTAAATAGTATTTACCATTAATCAACACATTAACAATTCAAACAAAATGAACACCAATTTGATCAGGAAACCACTTTACAAGGTGTCTGATAAGTCGCTAATTAAATATTTGTTATTTAACAAAACAAAATAAATCAAACATAATCTTATTTTGGAGTAAATGTTTAATACATTTTCTTTCGTGATGTTTTCAACAATATTTGTAGATTGATTACAAATCTGTTGTCAATTAAATTTTTGTTTTAAATAAGTTTGTCAAATGTGGTTTTTTATTTCATGCAGATCTTTCGATGCATAGCGGGCTAAGTGAAAAATTCACCATGTGTGTAAGATCAGGGAGATGGTCTGACCAGTTGATCGTACATAGTATTCGTTCCATTCTATGATTTTTTAATTTAAATAATATCGAACAGATATGCGTAGACAGTAGAGCACCATCTTGTAGTTTAATAAATGTCTGACTATTCAGGTACAGTCGGTTATGTTTTAAATTCTGATTTTATTTATCATCTCACAATATTAATCCTCAGTTCATTTTCCATGATTTTGTTAGGATTTTTGTTTATATACAAATCTAATGTGTATAGTAGTGTTAAAACCCTCTGAGGATGATGACCATGTCATCGAAATGTACATAAGGGTAACGTATTAAACATAACTTACAATTTAGTTGTTTAGTTATTGTTTTTGTTCCTTGTTTTGTGGTTCGAGTTTTTATTTAAATCAGTGAGCTAATAGATTGTAGCACATGGCAGTAAAAGAATTATATTAGTCACGTTAACTCGATGGTAGTACTCAAACGACGTATATGTATACACGCGGCCATAGTCTGTGCGCTGTGCGGATAGTTTACTCCAGTCACATAAACAAGATGCCAGTCCTAAAAAGGTTAATTATGTTTACCAATCGTTGTAGTTTTAAAAATCTGGCAACTAAATAAAACCAACATAAGTTTTAAGCTGGGAGGGCTTTTTTACTGTTTTTGCAAAGTAAAATGAAAAATGGAATTGTAATAAAAAGTGTCCAATGGGAGAAATCCAAAATTATTTGTTCCACCCTTTTCTCAAAAGGAGCTGGAATTGGCTTTGGCATTGCTTAGAATTTAACGACCTTGGCAGTCTAGTGTCAGAAATAAGTGAAATGTTTTAGTTTGTTTCCCACCTCTCCTAAAAATAATAAGATAAGGGGAGAGGTTCTTGAATTTATTTACACTTTCTAGGGCACCTGATTTTAATATTAAATTGAAAATGAAGATTTTTCAATATAAAACACTTCAATGTTAATAGAATTTCCTTACTTATTTGAGTTAACACTATCTAATAAACTTACCTAAATAATAGTTGATATAATTTACAAAATAGTAATTATTATTTGATTATACCTTATAATAACATTATTATTATTGAGAGTCAAAGATTGTATCCACAATCATTTCATTCTAAACAAGCAAATTGAACTGAAAATATTTTCTTGAACTACATTTTCAACACCTGAGTAAACTGTTCATCTATAATGTTCAAATTCACTTGGTATGTCTAGTATCACTTGGTATAACTGTCTTATCTTTTCTTCCTTCTATTTTTTTATTTTTACAGACATGTTTGTATTGATTTCCTATTTATTTACACGTTATTTACAAAACACTTGATTCCCTGAAAAATAAATTTCAAATTATTACTTACTAACTTTAGTCTTATTTGTAAGAGATGGAATTTACAAAAACATAAAGTTTAGATACAAATCCAAAAGACGTACTGTTTACTCTTTATTTTTTTTATTAATAAAATTACGAAATATACAAATAACTTAAAAAAAAAGATACACTTTAATAGTCACTCACAGATCAACAAAACGGGCTCACAAATACACAAAAAGTAATGAAAAATTAGATTAGGCCATCGAGAAACTCGCACAGAAAACAAACACTGGTTGTTTTAGAGGAAAGCTGTTCAATGACATGGTGATCAAAATGATACACTCTGGTAAGCAGAGACCATGTGTTTAGTTGTGACACTTGAATCTCATCATTCCCACTATGGAATGATAACACCCATCCTTGTTGTTCACTATAACAAGAAACATCTTCTGGTCTGCAAATGGTTGGACAAGGCAGAACCAGAAGAGAAAATACCTTTATATAAAGTTTATTGTGTTGCCTTGGACTGTTTATTATAACGTTATAATTACCTTGTATTAGTTGTCTTCAGTCCGTAATTGTAGAATTAATGTGGCCACAAACAATTTTATTAAATTTATACAACGAATTTTACTCCGATTTTGTGTGTGTTAGTGTTATGTGTTCATGTATGTGTTAGTACAAGCCTGACGAAGCCGACAGTGTTCGGCGAAACAGCGCTGTAGCTATATTCTACAATTACGGACTGAAGACAACTAATACAAGGTAATTATAACGTTAGAAAATACCTGTCACAACTATTGTTTATAATCCCCATCCATTTATGTTGCAGGGCATTTGTGCCAGATTAGAAAGTTGTTGGAATACTTTTCCTGCAGAAACTGTGCAGGTATTAGTGCGCACTATGGTTCAAGATCTTGCTAACGACGGATCATGTGCTGATGTAAGAAAAGCAGTATTTAAAGGCCTAACTGTAATACTTCAGAATAAAAGTACAATAACGTTTTTGAGTAGAGTTTTGCCACAAATAAATGAAAACATCCATGACGTAAACGAGAAAGTGAGACGATCCTTTATCGAGATGTTACTCAAGTTAAAACAGTTGGACTATCCTGACTTCAAATTTACCAGTGTTGTCTCTGTTAAACATTTGCTAGTGCGGCTTCAGGTACAGTATAGTTTAATATTGTAGTATTTGATAATATTTGTTAATAAATGGCAAAAGGTAGTTTTTGTCTATCTTTCAAAGAAGTACACATACATTAAAGCTGAAATCTTAAAAAATTAATTAAAAATTATGTAGAACATTTATATATCCTGAAGAAGCTTTCCTGTATTTTTTGCATTGTATGTACAGTAATATTTATTAATGTATTAGAAGAAGAAAATATTCATACACGCAAAAGATTAAAAAAAAGTATTCATTAATTTTTATATAAAACATTTTTTCTAAATGTGTGCAGTTTAAGTCAAATTGATTTGCAGAACAGGAATCCCCCTTCAATATCAAATCAAGATTTAATCAAAGATTTATAGAAAATACTAAAACCCAAAATTTCAAATGAAGTTTATTCAAAACTTTTTATTTTTAAGACGTGGGCTCTATGCATTCAAATCTGCAGATACATTTATCAAAGAACAAGCTTCAATTTAATTAAAATTAGAGTTTTACTAGTTGAAAAATATCTATAATCTTTATTAATTTGACTAATAATTTTTGCCATTACTGATTGTAATATTAATTTAATTATATTTAAAGAAAAAGGTTCGATGACAGAGTGAGTTCAATATATAAAATACTAATTGACTCCTGATTTTTGTTGTAGTTTGAAAACATTGAAGTTGGAGAACCTATTGTCAACCTTTTAATGGACCTTATTGTGACTGAAGACAGAACTCAGACACTTACGTACATTTGCAAAATGATTGTAGTAAACCCGCTTGCAGCACGCAAGTTTTTCAAGTTCTCAACAAAATTCCTGAAATTTGAAGATGCTGTGAATATTATGAAAAATATATTGGTGGTTTTGAGAAATCATGTCAGAAATAAAGAGAAAGAATTAGTACAAAATGGAGAAATAGAACAACCTGATGTGATCAATGAACTAATACAACCACAGAAAAAGAAGAGGACATCTAAAAGATTATCTTTGAGCATTAGGAACCATAATATTCCTGGTAAGGTTCTATTAACTCTTTAGTTAGTACCATAATTTGTAATATTATTGTACATGTATTTGTAAGACTTAAATATATCTAAGTATTAAGTATCATTTGGTGACAAACATTAGTAAACAGTTGTAAATGTCAGTTGTAAATATCCTTGATATGATTTGAATGATGCTGTTTTTTTTATAGTAATAATTTTTTTTTAGGTAAAGTTAGGACCAATTGGTACTCAAACAAAACGCATAAATATATCAAAATTCACACTACAAACAAAACTTAATAAATAAATAAAACACTATAAAATAATAATTAGTTTTAAAATATAATGTACAAAACTGAAAAAAAACTAAATATATCACATTTTTCTTCTAAGTAAAATAATTGTAAAAGTAAATTATACTGTACAGAAGGGAAACAAATATATATAAAACTCTCATACAGTCGAACCTCGTTAGTGCGAACCACGATAAAACGATTTCCTCGATAAGACAATTTTTTTTTAATCCCTTTCAATTTTTCGTAAAGGTCAATGCTTAGAAGCACTCTATACAACGTAGTAATTGGTTAAAAACCTCCAAAAGACGATTTTTTTTGTGACGTGGGCTAGGACTGATTAACTGTTATTCTTAGCACAAAACCTCTACAAGACGAACGCGACCTCTATAAGACGAATTTCTCATGATCTCAACCTCCATTGTACGTAGTTTTCAAAACAAACAGAAGCTTGTCTCGACAGGAAATCCCCATCCACCCCTCTTCCTTCCTCATTCATTGTTTGGCGTGTGACCCTTCCGGCTGTGTTTTTCCCTTGTTTTAGAGTTGTGCATATGTTTAGTGTAATGATAATAGCAGGGAAAAAATAAAAAATGGCGCTAACAGTGGAGTTTAAGCGTAAAGTTTTGAAGCATGTGGAAGAAAACCCGATGAAGAAAAAATCGCCATCGCTAAGGAGTTTAACATCCGACTTTTTTTCAAGTGCCTACCAGATAAAACAATGACGTTTAAAGGAGACCCTTGCAATGGAGGCAAACACAGCAAAGACCGACTAACTGTATTGCTTGGTGTCAACGCTTCGGGAAAAGATAAGCTCAAGCCTTTGGTTATTGGCAAGTCAAAAAAACCTAGATGTTTTAAAAATGTGAACAGTTTACCAACACTGTATAAGGCCAACAAAAAAGCGTGGATGAATGGTGATGAGTTTAGTGCATGGCTGAAAACTGTAAACACAGAAATGAAAAAGAAAAACATCCTGCAGTTTATTGACAATTGTAGTGCACACGGAACTGTTCCAAACCTGTCAAATGTCTCAGTAAAATTTCTTCCACCAAACACCACATCAAAGCTCCAGCCACTTGACCAGGGAATTATTAAAAATTTAAAAGTGAACTATAGGAAGGAGGTTGTTCGGCAGTTTTTGACAGATATGGATCGTGACGTACCGACTAAGATCAACGTTTTAAATGCGATGTGGATGATAAACAAGGCCTGGAGTAACGTGACCGAGAAAACTGTTTCTAATTGTTTTTTAAAATGTGGCTTTCAAGTGACGGACCTCGAAGATGCGGACAATGATCAACCTCTGACTCCAGCACTCCAAAACGCAGAAGTAGGCCTAGGTCAAAACTGGAGCAAAGTTAGCGAAACACTGGGCGTCCAAGAAATTGAGTTTGAAGAATATGTTGTCTTCGATGATGATGTAGCAGTATGTGGAGAGCTGACGGACGAAGATATCCTGGATTCTGTTCAACCCTCAAATCCTGAAGAAGATGAAGCAGCTGAAGATGATGAGGAGAATGCTGACGCGGAGAATGATCGACCAGAACTGTCAACGAAAGACGCAAGAGAAAGCTATTGATGTGCTCAAGTGTTTTTTTCCTAAAGAAAAATGCTTTAAGTGAAAGTGTAGTGAAAGCCATCGTTGATTTGGATTCCACTTTGGATATGGTAACCATTCATGCAAGTAAGCAATCTAAAATTGATGACTTTTTTAACATTAGTCAGGCTTAATCCTGTTCAGTACTTTAATTATTGTATGACTCCTTGATTGCAATTTTTCTTTTTGCGAAATACAGTACAGTACATATTGATCTGTTGCAAGTTTCTAATACCATAAGTTTGGTTTTCATTTATACTGTACCGTATTTTGACTTCATATTTGTTTTTATTTTACTAGTATACAATACATAGTTTTCAAACCGTCTATTGTTTGTTTCAATACTTAAGGGATTTAATATGTAAATAAACGAATATTTTTAAAATTGTTACAGTCGTTTTTTTACCTACAGTATTCCTACATTGAAAAAATACTGTAACTTCAGTTACGGTAACAATTATTCGTATTATAGAGGTTAGCCACAAAAATCTTCGTTTTATAGAGGTTATCTCAGAGCGATTAGAAACCTCTATAAGACGAATAACGGCAGTAATTAACCTCGATAAAACGAACCTCTTTATTAAGAATACCTCGATAATACGAATTTTTCTCCTATCCCTTGAAATTCGTCTTATAGAGGTTCGACTGTACACACACATTTAAAAGCACAGCCTTCTAAACACCCAAAAACCACCAACGCATTACCAACAACCCAAAGCCTTCTTGAACTGAACACGATCATTGATACATTTCAAACTCTCTGGCAATTAAGTCCAGAGCCTACATCCTGTCACAATTAATGATTTATTAAACATATCACTTCTGTGCCTGGGTATAAGTAATAATAAATCTCCTTGTCGTCTGTCAGTAGCATTTACATTTAATATTAAATGGAAGTTCAAATGACTAACTTCCTTAAATCTTATTATGTTTCATTTTTACATCTTGATAATTTCTGCAGTTCCTAATTTGTTATTTGTAAGTTTTAAATTTAAAATATTCTAATCTATTTCTTGAAGTTAAATATACACAATATGAGTACTTGTAGATATAGTTAATGGTTCTCAAATGAATTGCTAAACAAGGATTTAAGTTGAAAATATAACTTTAATGTGTTATGAGAATTAAAGCTACAAAAGAATACGGTGACAAATTTTATTACAAACAAAGTAATAAGCTTTCATAGAATTTGAATAATCTCCTTCAAAGTACTGTCCTTGGCTAGCGATGCACTTGTTGAATTCATGACTGGAAGTATTTCTGGAAGGCTTCTTTCAGAATGGCTTTCAGTTGCTGGGTTGTAGCCATCTCAATGTTGGGAATGGTGTCAAAACGTTTTCCTTTTAGCATGTTTTTTTTATTTTTGGGAAGAGCCAGAGCATGGTGCTACTAAATCTGGTGAGTAAGCCGGATGTGGACAGACAGGAATACTTTTTCCGGCCTAAAACTCACGAATCAAAAGCGACTTGTGGCACAGCGCATTGTCGTGAAGAAGAAGGAAGCCCTTGGCCCATTTTCCTGGTCTCTTTCTTCGTACATCGTTTCACAAACGTTTCAGTACCCAAAATTCGGAGATTACAATTGTTCCCCTTGGAACGAACTCTGATCGCAATACGCCCTCACGATTAAAAAAAAAAAAAAAAACAATGAACATGACCTTGATGTGGCCACTTTTTGCATGTTTTTATCTGTTTTTGAATTTGAATGATGTCCCGACCATTCCTCGTCTTCAACCGACTCATTTCCGCTTTTCAATCACTCATTACCACTTGTAAACAGTCTTCAGAGTTACCACATTATCACCATATACTAATTTCTTGTGCTTCTTTGGCCCTTTTTTGCAGGTTGAAACAAAACTTAATGTTAATGCGTTGTTCGAAATCCATGATGCACAACACGCATGGTAAACACAACCACACTCTAGTGGATCTGGAAGCTGACTGACAAGTTAGAATATGTTCAAACTTGACAGTGCCTGTTTCAACAAATCAGGCTTTTCACATATTAGATCAAATGGATGTAGTGTCAGCAGTTGTTGCTATAGAAATTCATCCACCGTATTTTTTTATCACATCTCATATTTGGAACAATTAAACTTTAACATTGATTCAAACAGACAACTTTATAAAGAAACTGACTGAATAATAGGCACAATAAGATTCCTACAAATGATAATAACAGTTTTTAAAATAGTTCTTGTATATTTTTTTCATCTCACATTTTATCGGCGATATCACTTCAATTGTCCTTTCACACTTTCAAATGAAAACTTCACAATTGTTCATTTCAATACAATACCAAAGTTCATAAAAAAGAAACTTTTAACACTTCACAAAGAAATGCCTTTAAATTTACTACGAAGGGATCATTAATTCTCTCTCAAAGACATTTTTTACCTAAAAGAATGGTGATTATATGTTAATCAAACCAACATACGTCTTGCCGATTTTATGTTACAACAACGACTCTTTTTTGAAGATATAATTAGTTATTTGAAACAACAAATACTTTCAAGATGGTATTGGAGTTATTTACGGTGAAGAACTATTGACATTTTCATATAGACACTTTTGATTTACGACGATGAATTATAAACAGTGACATTTTGTTGAGTCGAGTAACATATTATATTTTGTATGTTCGAAGTTTTAAGTGCGACTGCTTGTTCTTTTATTTACAATCAAAATGTCGGGTCAGTTAATAACTTGTATCTTTTTAATAAACTTGCACATTTACCCGGTTCACTTTCTGTCGCAAGCAATCTCTGAAAGTCTCTGCTACGCTCCTGTTTCTTTCTATTACTTACCAACAAATATTGATTTTAGTTCAACTATTAATTGTCTGGATATTTGGTTTTACTTCTTCTCAATAAGTATTAACTATTATTATTGATGATTCCTGTATTACAATTATTTGAAAATAAAAAATTTTGTTTATTATTACATCGAGTCTTATTTTATTTTGTCAATATCATATTCAAATTTGTTTTTGTAGTTTTATTTATTTCCTCTCATTTATGAAATGACATATGTTACAACACTGCAAATAGTATTATATTGACTCCAAGGCATAAGATTTCATGTCATGATTTGAATATGCACGCACATATACCAAAATTAAATAAAAGCTGAAGCTGACTTTAGCATATTGGAATTGTCAAACAAATCAATAAAGATTGAAACAACATTTTGTACTAAATATAAACCTTTTAGAATCATTCTTTAAAAATGAACGCAACATTTCAAATTTTTGCTAAACATTTATTCAATTAATTAAGAATTAATTTTTAAAGATAAGATTGAATTTGGGATTTACAGAGGAAAGCAGTAGACCAGTATCACCTAAAAAGGACAATCCTAATAGCCCAGACAATCCGATTGTGAGTTATGCAATGATTGACATTGTTAGTATTTTATGGTGTCTACACAGCAAGCAACTTCTGGAACCAGGAAATGAACAGAAACTGAACGACTTGCATGATTTGTCCGGAGCTGCTATCCCTCTCTTTTTAAGGTTTTATAAGGTCTGCATAGCTTTGAATTAGTATCATTTCAATTATTTATTTGTTTCTTATTTTCCAACTTAACCCTACAACTGTTGAGTTAACTTTCTGCAATGTTAAGCCATTTTGGTGCGTGTTGCAAGCATTTTTCAAAAATTCGCCAAATGTAGTAATTACACCCCAATCCAAAAGTGTTCTATAGTTTTTTTGTAGAGAAAGATTCAAAGAATTCATATATAACAGTAAAAAATTGATTGATGTAAAATTTACAAAGTTAAAGTTATTAGCTCAAGAAACAAAAAAAGTTCAGTAGTGGAAGGAAAAAGTTCAACTTTAGGCCTACATAAAAAGTAGTAAACATGTTTTGTAATTTTTTTTCAAAATGTACAAAAGTTTTAATGGAAGTAGTTCTATATAGAAGTGTATAAAAATATACAGTTGAACTTGGTTTTAACGGCCTCAGCTAATGCATCAACTCGGACATAGCGTCATTTTTATTTAGGTCCGGTCAAATCGTTATCTTTTACATTATTATAAACCCCTGTCTTAGAGACAATAAATATTTTAACCATTCTGTTATAACTTCATAAATCTACAAAATATCAAGGTCAAACTTTGAATTCAGTTTTCTCAGATCTCGAAAAATGTAAGAATTCCCTCTTTCCTTTGATTTTGTGCCGCCTATTTTCTCCCTCCTCAGAATCAAACTGCGAAATAAACAATCTATGTATTTTTTTTTTTTTCATCCGTAAAACTTCCGGCGGGTCTCATCAAAGTTGGTAGAGGGAGGTTCCAATACAAGTAACACTGCTAACTCTCCCACCCCTCCTAAGGAACAATTCACACGGTATGTGGGGTTAGTTGTGTGCTGTGTGTAACTAAACCCATGACCTTGCTGGGAAAGTGTTCGGACATTACAAAAGCGCGGTGAGACTCAATCGTATAGCCTGGTAAGACATTTACATAGTTGTGATCACAGTAATGTTGACACTTTAAATTGTTGCGTGTTTTTTAATACAGTAAGTTAATGTTTTAATACGTACTGTAATTTTAGTGTTTTCAATACAGTTTATTATTACACATGTATTTACTAATTAAAACTTTACACATTATCGAATATTACTTAATTTATAATTATTCTAGGTGACCTCGGCTCCAGTTATCAGGACCTTACTGTACATTAAAAGAAAAGTATGAATACTGTTGCCAATAATAGTAATACTGTATAGTTGTTTGCCCTTTCACTCAAGGTAACAAAAATACGATTTCCGTTGATACATCTTTATAACGTCACTCGGACGTAGCATCAACATTTGTTCGGTCCCTTCGTTGACGCTATAACCAAGTTCAACTGTAATAGAAATCATGTTTACCTAAATAACAATGATATCTATATTGGACCATACGGTAAAGAGTTATTTGTGTGAGTTTTTTTCTAACTTTTATTTTTGTTCTAGACTTATGATAGAAACACATATTTTGGTGTAATACACCTGGCTAGTCTTGTGCCTCTAAGCAAGCTGAATCCGTCCTCTACTATTGGCAGTGCTTGCATGTCACAGTTGAAGTCTATCTCAGAATCAACTCCAGATCATGAACTGGCAATTTATGTGCTTGCTCTCTGTGCTTGGAATAGAGCTGGAGACATTATAGAGCTTGTCATCAATTGTCTTGACCTAGCCTTTCGTTCTGAGAACCTCAATAAATCTGCTGTTCCAGTAAGTCCTATATTGTGATAAGAAAAACAAATTTGTTCAGTGTATTTTATCTCACTGCAATCAAAGAGCATTCAAGGAATTTTTCTCTGTAGGCAAAATGTGGATTTTATAATATTTTTAGTTTTACAGTGACCAAATAATTTAAAATACATTTGTTTACTATATTTAAAAATTCCTTAATAAACATTTAAAATAAATAAAATTAAATTGGTTAGTGTTAAATATCTCTCACCTCCCTATCGGCATTAACTAATAATTTAACAAGCCTTTCTTCTTCCCTTGAAAATATCCATTTTCAGTATATGAAAAAATAACAAAATATAATAACAAAGATTGATGTTTAACCCTTTGAACTCGGATGGCCAGTACTGCTGGCCATACAATATTCTCAGTAAGCTCTGAATATTTACCGAATTAGACATCCTCACAGCTTGGATGGCCAGACTGACTGGCCGCTTACGTTACTGTTGTCAGCTCTGCCGCTAACTTGACCGTGCGGCGTCAACAGCTCTGAATTATTTTCACTACAATCTGAAATGTTGTTAGTGGGTATTTATTTCTTGTTTGACAAAATCATGGGCTTTTAGTAACTCTTTTATTTTGCCATACAAAAAAGTAGATATATTATATTGTTATTTTTGAATTTTGGTTTAGCTGTAAATATATATAGTTATAATATATTTTAATGAATAAAATAAACCATTGTATACAACTTCTAACAACATTTTTGGTAATTTGAAATAAAACAAAATCAAGTACTTGTTAACAAACAAGCAATAATAAACTAATTAACTTTTGTTCTATTAAATTACTTCAAAATTTAAAAACCACCGCCTAGACCACCGCAAGTGCTGGTAAGGTTATAATGTAATGAATACTGCTACGTTTTGATACAACACAGACCAGAGAAAAAGTGGGAATTAATTAGTTTAAGATTTGGACTCTATGTTTCAGCACAATCCAGACAAAATAAAACTACTAAAAATAAATTAAAGTCCTACTGACCATCCGGGCGTTCGAGGGATTTTACCTTGTCCAGTACTGCTGGCCATCCGATTTGAGAGGAACGTAACTTGCACCAACAATTCAAACTTGACAAAGAAATGGCTGTGGCCATCACTACTGGCCATCAGAGCCCAGAGAACTTATATTAAAAATTCTACCAGAGTGCAAAGGGTTAAATGTATTATTACGTGAAACAAAGTTAACAGTCACTACCACAAAAAAAAGAATGATATAACACAACTTTACAATGTTTGCAAAAAAAAAAAAAAAAAAAAAAAAACATTGTATATGAACAATAATTTTATTTGAAACAAAGCAAACACTCACTTGTTAACCCTACACGTGGTTAAGTATAAGTTTCAAATGGCAAGGGGTTTTGGCACTCTTTGCAGTAACTTTTTCAAAAAATCATAATAAATATACAATATGGCACAAATATGGACTTTTTTATATCATTGTTTTCAGAATAAAGTACTCTATTGAATGATACAAATATAAAATTTATTTACTTATTTTTTAATTTGGATCCAGTGTATGTGAAACGTAAAAATTCAAATTTTTACAAATTATTTTTCACATTTTGCACATTTTAAGTATTGTAAAAAAACATTATATTCAAAAACCATTATATACAAAATGTTCCAAATTTAGCTAGGAATTTTAAAAATGTATAGTTTTTACACAGTCTTATGTACAAAAAAAAAAGTTATAGCTCAAAATCCGAAAATATGTACGAAGGCACAAAACTAGTCAGAATCACTTGATGAGGCTTTCCTACTTCTTCCAACCTTTGTAGGTCTCCAAAAATGCTGCAGTTTATGGTAGCAAAGTGGATGAATCCCTTAAATTATTTCTCTTATATCACTTGAACAAAGTTCATCACGATTCATTTTAGGTTAAAAAAACAAAACAACGCCAGGACCTTGTCAAAAACCTGATGCGTAGTGTCTAGTCTGAAAATGGTGCGACCTTCGGAATTCACTTACTTTACAGCCAGCAAAAATAATAAACTAAAAGTCAAACATTATAATATCGATACTGAAAGATAGAAGAGGGTCTTCTGAATCAAACTGTGTGAATCTCATTGCTATACGCTTATTGGTTGATTAGAAATCAGTAGATTTCCCACAGCTGTTTAATGCGTCGTGAATTACGACTCTGCCACTGACAGAACAGCATATTAGTCGTAAATTGCGACGTTCACCACTTGTAGGGTTAAAAATAATAAAAAAATTTGTTAGCACTATAAAATATTATAAAATATCTCGTAAATATTGCATCGTACTAAATTAATACTATACACTTTTTATGTTGGAAACTTTAAAATATCCTTTAACTTTTCCCAAAATAGCTTTTAATAAATATCTCAATGTTCGTTTATGAAATCATGTAATTGGTAGATATCAAACTTGTTTAAAATGAAAATTTCTTATGAAACATTTTTGTTATTTGTTTTTTGTTTTTGTAAAATCAGCAATTTCAGAGTTATATGTTGATTTCAAAATGTTGTCTTTTTATTTTTAATAAAATGTAGGGATGTGCAAGATGTTGAAACTCTCAAGCAGTAACGAGAAATAACTGAATATCACAAATGTTACAATAGATTGAAAAGAAGATAAACAGAAGTTTTCGAAACTTATCAGGGAAGTGATTAGGATATCATAATACCTTATTTAAATTACCTTGTCACTGAAGAGAAATAAATAGTAAAGACTGAGTTTTTAGAAAAAATAATAAAATAAATAATGCCAATCAATTACATAATTAAAAATAAATATAATTATATAAAAAATAATGTGTTGCATATGTAGTCTAAATGTTTATTAATCAGTAGTCAACTGTTAAATGTCTATAAGATACATTATATTTTGTAATAGCTTTCATAAATTTAGCAGCAATAGCAAATTGAAAGAAGGTTGACTTATTAATAATTTCTCCCCATTACATCATTATAGTTCTTTCAATGATGTACAAAGATATATATTTTTCGCTCTCAACCCAAGTTTCCAATTTTGGTTAATTCTTTCACTAAACAATACTCTTGTTTCTTGCTTGTGCCTAAATTTCAGCTCTCGTCTTTTTCTCGATAATTTTTACCAAACAACATCCAGTTCTTGTGTCGAATTCAAAAAGTAAATTTTGCAAACTCCTATTAAAATGTTTTAAATTTTTTGTTCAAATGTAATATTTGTCAAAATAAATATACTGTTATGTGGTTGTGGGTCCAACAATACTGTTTGACTTGTTGATATACTATTATTGCTCATTTGTCATGTGATTGGTATGTTCACAGAGTAAACTACAGCTTTGAATTTTGGGGAAATTAGATTTTTGTCTTGAAAATTAAAGGCCATCGTGAATTATTATTTTTGTTGCTATTAGGGAAGGAGTGAAATGATTTTATCCCGAACTGGATCTCAAACTTAAAACCACCTGTACAGCAGTTCTAATACTATTGGCCACAGTTACAGAAACCCAAGATCAATCGCGGCAGTTGTGATAACTCAAATTCCATCATAGGATTTAAAAGGCACTCTGTTTAAAAAACGTTTGTAACAGTTGTGGTAAATCATGCTTATCTGATAAAATATCAGAAATAAATTGTAGTCAAAGCAGTCAAGAGGAATTATTTTGACAGAAATTATTTTGTTACTATTATAAAGAAACAATTTGAAAGTTTATTTTTTTACTGTTAATCATACCTTACCTTTAAATGAAATTTCATTATGTCTTTATGCTAAAAAATCATAAAACATAATATTCATATGCTTTACAAAATTTTGTAAATCTGCAAGTCTGTAATTTTCACCTTGGTAAAATAATGAATATCAAAGGTCTGCTAATATATTTTTTTTTTTATTTGATTGAATCATTTATAATTGTTATTGTTATTTAATTTATATAGCATAAATGCTACGTAAAACAGAAATGAAAATATTTACTTTTTTATCATACTCTATCTCAAATCACCAACACAAAAGTATTTCAAATTTTATAAATCTTAATTTAGTTTTCCAATGGCTACCTGGTTTCCTTTTTACTAACTAGCTAGCTTAAATAAAGAATAGATTTTTCTGTTAGTTTTCTCAATTTCTCTCAACCTGTGTAGGTAGAAAAAACTACAAACAATAAATTTTTTTTTGAATTTTTAGATATTCGATTTTTCAAATTTTTGATTTTTTTTCCAGCCCGATGGATACAAATCTAGAACAGTGAAATTCCAACATGCTGAGGTTAAGCCATTATTGGCTCTAAAACTGTTGGATGTTATGTTCAGCAAGGAAATCAATCAGAAACGAATTATGGGTAAAAGCTACGATCACCTGTACGAGCTGCTTTTGTATTTATCTCGTATAAAAGTAAGTGCAATGAACTATTGAGGTATTACATACAAAATAGCATGCACAGTTTTAGTTAAACCTGTATTTAGCACTTAAGGGACCCCTATGTGGTCAATCATGAATGACAGTCTGACTGAACAATCAGACTGTCAATCCTGACTTCAATCTTGAAGCCCCTACACATATCATTCAAACTGACAGTCTGATTGAAGTAATTTTACCTCAGTTAACATTAAAACACCAAACAGTGCGGATTTAAATAATGTATCTAAGTAAAATTAGTAAAGATAAGGCTTTTTGGCAGAAAAACAGTGAAACACAGAGTGCCCAATGAATGAGTGCATTAATGAAGGAATGGTTAAAAAACGTAACCAGTACAGCCATTTAACATTGCTACGTGAGATATCAGCAAGCAATGCTGACGATTATAAAAATTACTACTGTATGGATGAAAATCTTTTTAACATGTTGATCTCCATGTTGACACCACATTTATCCGGGATGAATACAGTTATGAGAGATCCAATAACAGTTTGTGAGAGATTAGCGGTTACTTTAAGATTTCTTGCGACTGGGAGAAACTTTGAAGATTTTAAATATTCTGTCATCATGTCTCCTTCAGCTATATCTCAAGCAATTTTCGAAACATGCGAGACTCTTATCTATGTACTTCAGGATTACATCAAGGTGAGTAAATAATAATCACGTTATTTTGTAATAATTGTGTATTTACCTAGTATACAATTAAATATGTTTAAGTATTAAGATAGGATTTTAAAAATTAAGTAGTACTTAAATATTAGTATAACTGGAGAAGTAGTCAGAAGGTTTATTAAAAACATTAAATTCGTCGGACATCACTGATGATGGGCCAAGTACTGGGGCTAAGTAGTCCCGGGGCTACTGCTGTCAATGTTGATTTTTACAGAGTCCCTATGAAGGGTTTGCATTTCTGCCTCAAAAAAGACGTGGTTAATTGATTTTTCTGCCAATTTCTTTTGTAGTGGCTCAAGGGTTTTTAGTTTGTTTGCCCATACCTTTGCCAAAGTTAAATTTTCATCTTCTGAGGCACTGTTAAACAGATAATTGCAAGCCAATTTAAACAGCTCATTCTGCTTTGCTTTGGCTTCCTGAACTCTTTGTTTTATTATTGGTGGCCGTGGATAAGGTGTGATCGAAGTGTACGAAGTTATTCCTGGTGAAGAACTAACTAAACTTTCCCCTTGGTCTTGGGATTCCAGTAAACAAATCATTAGTTTTATTTATTATTATTAATTTTTTAATTTGTGCAATTATTTGTTTCAGATGCCTACCATCCCTGAGGAGTGTCAATCGGTGTCCCAAATGTTTGAAAGTAAATTTAAAATTAGGAAGTGTGTTGAGGTCATAGACGGAAAGCATGTGGCAATAGTAAAACCTACAAATTCTGGGTCAACATATTACAACTACAAAAAAAATTTCAGTGTAGTTTTATTAGCGGTGGTCAGCGTTAGAAAAAAATTCATAATAGTAGATGTTGGCACTAATGGTTGAATATCTGACGAAGGAGTGATGTTTCACTCAAAGTTTGGTGAACTGTTTTAAACTGGGAAATTAAATCTTCCACCTCCTTCATCACTGTCAAATAGTCTTCAAAATTTTTCATGTCTAGCGGACAAAGCTTTTGCGCAGCATAGAAATTTAATGAAACCGAATGCTAAAAAATATTTGGATGAAGAAAAACATGTTGTATTCAACAAGATATTGTCGTCTGCTCGTTCAGTTGTGGAAAATGCCTTCGGCATACTGACTGCACGATATCGAGTTCTGTTAAGTATTATGTACTTCTATCCACAGAAAGCGACTATTGTAACTTTATCTAAATGCTGCTATCTACATAACTTTCTTATAGAACAGAATGGGACCAATTTTTTGCCTTGCAATGGGTAAACACTAGATATATCTACTTTGGTACAGTTGCAAAGAACAAAACATAAAACTAATCTCACAGCAGCCAAACCTGTTAAAGACAGTTTTGCTGACTACTATTATAGACAAGAAAGGGTTCAATGCTATGTAGACTCCGAAGAAATATAACTTTTCTATTAAATGTTTTTCAAATTAATTTAAATTTTGCAAGTCCACAGAGAAGGAGTATACAGAGGAAACATTTAAACGGCGGGATCGTACGCTCTAGTTGTAGTTCCGATCTAGTCCGGTGGCCGCGCTAGGATGTCCTAATGCACGTTGCAAGAGAGAGAGAGACGAGCGGGGAAGGATGTGATGGTAGCGGGGGAAATGTCCCACTTCCCCGCCTCGTTTAGACTGCAAGTTGGGAATTCAACGTTTACTCTTCTGTTATAAGTTGTGTAAATGTAACAAAAAAGCCTATTTTCATTACGGGAAATAATTTCCGTAGAAATTAAGTACAGAATAGTCTATTTACTAAGATAAATTGTTTTATTTATATTATAATTTAATTCAAACTTATGTTTTTAAATGAGACATACTTTTTGAATAAGTTATAAGCTAATAAAAGATTCTTGAACCAACTTTAACTGAACCGATACAAGTTTTAAACATTTTAAACTTATTAGAGTATGTTTTGTACAAATGTTTATCGAATAATTTAATTCCTGATTTTTATTTACTGACTTACTGAAGTAAATACTTGACAGTTTTTTTATTACAAACATTTTGTGTTCTAAGGTAGCTTGGAAATTTTTGAATATTATTAAAATCTTATGAAATGGGTTATACATATGGGTTAGATATTAATATAAACTAGGGGAGACCCCTGCGTGCTCCGACCGCCAACCCCCCTCCCTGTGTATTCAGCAAGGCTCAGGTCTACACTTTAATAAAAACCTAACCTAAAAATTATAAATACTAATAATTGATTTAAAATTTGAAATAAACTGTTAATGAAAATATTAGAGACTACAGCTGATTACTCAATCAACAATAAACATTATTAATTTATTTTGGTTCAGTCTAGGCCTATCTTAATATATATAGATAGTTGTTGCCCGTCGATATTCGGCGGATACAGCTCCATTTGTGGTGAGTGGAGAGGTAAGCAGAATGATGGTGCGAAACATGTATAAAATGTACTTTTTAAAATGCTATTTCCTTCCAATTATTTTTCTTGCAGCAAAGTTAAAGAAGAAAAAAATGGTTTCGACAATCGGTGAATTTAACTAATATTTTATACACATAATCTAATTTTTTGGTATGTCAATACAGATATTAAAGAAAGGAGAAAAAACCATTACCTTGCATAAATAGTACAGTTGCCGACTACCATGCAAAATATTGAAATTTAAAACTGTAGGCCTATTTGTAAAATGTTGTATTTATGCAGGCCTTAATTATATATCAAAATAAAGATACAAATGTTATCTTTTAATTGGTTTTTATTTCATATTGATTACCGAAGTTAAACGAAAGCTTATCTTCCATAAATTTGTATAAATGAATAAATTCATTGTTAATAAAAGGTTGTATTTATATTCACTTCATAACCTTAAAGCAAATCTTATAAGTGTTATAGCCTACCTTAATTTTATAACTCAGAAGAATTACATTATTGATGAATTGTAATTGTTAACATAACCCCAAAATACAATCTATGCTAGGTTTTATACAGATGATGAGTTAAATCAGCTGTTATAATATATGAGCGTTTTATCTTCTTCTGTTGTTAGGCAAAAACCCTTGTTTCTTAACAATCAGCTGATTGAAGAACTGTAAAATAAAATCATTGCAAAGGTTTGAAAATGTTGATTTTTTTAATTTAAGAAATTAAGATGACGTAAAAGTAAATAAAACCTGTTAATATAGAAAAGTTTTATTTGGTATAAACTGAATGTAAAACGGTCCAGTGAAAGTATCAGACGAACTGTCCAAAGGATTGAAAAAGTTTACTTTTTCTCCCATGTTAAATCTCCATAAGAAAAGTTTATTTTTCATTTTTGACCCACTTAACGTAAATATTTTCAAAATACAAATAAAATCTGCTAATATAGGACCGAAAACCTTTGTTTTGGTAAAACCCGCATGTAAATCGGCCCAGTAGAAGTCTCAGACGAACTGTCCAAATGTTTTTTTCCTTACGGCTTTAAATATATAGATTATTGAACAGCTGATTAAAATGTCATGTATAACCCTAGGTTTAGGCAATATAAACAAAATCTAGTTTGTAAAAAAATGTATAATAACAATTAAGTAGGTAAATAATGTTATGTTGTCATTCTGAAAAACCCTTTAACCAACATGGTTAGATAACCCATTAATAAAGATTATTTATAAAATAAAACTTTAACAATTGAAAGTGATGAAATGTTTAAATGATAATACAAAAGAAGAAACATAATAATATTGCCAAAGCACAGAGATTAATGGTAAATGGATCCATTATTCTCTGTGCTTAAAAAAAAGTAGGCCTTCATATTTATGACACTCCATCACAAAATAATCACGATTATAAAGTCAGTAACCTATAGTTACATATATTTAAAAAAAAGTTCATATTATAGGACACTCCATGATAAAATAATCTCAAAGTAAAGTGTCAATAATAAAGTAATAAAAGTATAGTCTATATTAAACGCAGTACTGTAATTACATATCAAATTTAACCTAGTTGACAATTTATATGGAAGACAACTACAAAATAAATATATAACTTACAAACTGTAGACAAAGTCAGTAAATACATATCATGTTCAAATTTAATCTTCACTTCATATAAATCGCAAAGTAAAATATCAATAAAATTGTAGTTTAAAGTTGTTTTGTTTATCAAAAGTAATTAAAATAAATCTCAAATTTAATCCTAATTTACTATTTATATTTAAGACGGCTTAAAAATAAAATGTAGCCTACATAGCCCAGTCGGTGTAGGTCACAACTACCAGTAATTTGCAATACGGCAGATTTTTTTTATAAGTACCTTAAAGTATGTAGATTAATATAAAAAAAAGTTTACCAGTCTTTCGATTTCCCAAAGTCAAAAAAAAAATCGAAAAACATTTTTTTCTCGAAATTCCTTAATATTTCGAGCTAGGATGAAAATAAATAAAAATACCACCGTGTAGCGGAAGTATTTTTTTAATAAAAAAGATCTTTTGTATTTTTTCGTCCGAGAAATGGTTTGTCTGGAAAAAAATCGATTAAGCAAGTATTATTTCGCAGCAGCACTACTCGGCCGCACGGCTGAAGACCTATTTCTTTAAGCGCGGCCCAGTACATTATAAACTATTGCACAGTTATAATGTATTAAATAAATAGTTGTAATAGGGCGTTTTCAAGAGGAAAGTGTCAGCTTTACGATGTCATGTTTTTTTTTT
>JAGFPH010009305.1:0-12793 GCA_018207615.1 Philaenus spumarius | reverse complement strand
CAGGGAGTCGGGCGCAAGGTTGTTAGAGTACATTAACAACCTTGAGTGAGGCGAGTGTCGCGCGGTGCTGGAGGGGACGAGGGGCTAGCAGCAGGAGGGGAGGGGGGGTAGGGGAGGGGCCAGCGACGATGCTGCCCTCTCATGGCGACTCTGGGAACTACTAATGTAGATACCAGTGTCGAGTGCTAGACACCCAATTCGCGCACGCTTAGATGTTTCCTCTGTATTTTTCTTCTCTGTTGCAAGTCTCATTTAATTTAACAATTATTGTAAAAAAAAAAATAAAAACTATAGTCTCGACTGAGCTCCATTTTTATGGAGTTACTGGAGTTGCCTGACTGGTTTAAATCGTACTTGACAGATAGGCAACAAAGAATTATACTAAACAAAAGGGATAAGAAATTCATATCAGACAGGAGTGAGGTTAAAATGGAGTACTCCAACGGTTAATGTTGGGTCCTGTGCTGTTCATTATTTATATAAATGATTTGCCACTAAATATTAATCACGCAAAGGTTATACTGTACGCAGATGACACCTCCATAATTCTGAAATGTAACAACAATCTCGATCTAAAACTATCAATCAAAAACTTGTTATTAGAACTACGAAATTGGTTTAATGTAAATGGACTTAAATTAAATTGCTCAAAAATTGAAATAATACAATTTCAAACACAAAAAAATAGAAAACCATTTGATAAAGACATATTGTTTGATGACAGTCTTGTGCGTGTTAGCAATACTGTAGAGTTTTTAACACAAAATACTGTAGAGTTCCATAAATATTGATCACAATTTAACATGGAGGCTACACATTGAAAAATTGAGCAAGAAATTAAGTTCGATTTGCTTTCAAATGTTCATTTTGAGAGTTTCTGTAGACTTAAAAATTAGGTTAATTGTCTACCATGCTTGTTTTTCCTCTTTGATGCAGTATGGCATTGAATTATGGGGAAATTCATCAAAGGCATTGACTATTTTTAGGATTAAAAAAAAAATATATTCGAACTATGATGTTTTCAAACATAAATAAGTCGTCTAAATCAGTATTTAAAAAATTTAAAATTTTGACACCACCATCCATGTATATTTTTAAATGTCTTATTTTTGCGCATACACAGATAAATACTTTTTATGATGGCCAAACTGTTCATTGTTACAACACAAGGTTTAGAGAACAGCTCCAGTATCCCATTCATAGGCTGGGATTTCATAGGAAGTTGTATGAAAACACTCTTTTTTATATGGGCTTAAAACTTTACAATAAATTACCAAATCGGGTAAAGAGGCTTACATGTAAAAAAATTAAGGATACTGTAAAAAAAATATTAGTCGAAAAATAATATTACAACGTAAATGAATTTTTTAATGACCATCCGTTGGAGTAGAGTGAATATTATGTAAAATTTGGTACTTTACTTATTTTTAAGCTGTAGTTTTGTTTAGTTTAAGGATAATTGACAAGCAACCTGTTCATTGACAAATTTTATTTGTACTTATGTGAATGTTATGTTGCAATAATAAATAAATAAAAATAGATAGTATTGATAGTGCTATCGTTAGTTTCTCAACCCTAGTTTTGAGCATTAATGTATTGACTTAGATATTATCCAAATATAAGTTTTAGTTAAATTAAAAAACAAAATTACTAAAAATACTAATTATTTTATTACTTACCTCTGTTTCCTCAATTTGAGTGTTTAAACTAGAAGGGCTCTCTGTGTCTTCCAAGAATTTTAATGCATAAAACACCCATGGACTTGAATATTTCATCAGTTCCTGCTCCACTTCTCAATGAACTTTTGATTTTGTTACGCTCACGTCTAAAATTTGAACGTAGAGTGTTCAATTTTTTGGTAAAGTCCTTGACTGTGGCGTTTGGCTTTATTTCTTTGTATATTGTAAGAAGTTTTTCTAATGCATTTTATTTTTGTATTTGTTCATGTAACTAGGAAGTGCTTTATTCCACAGTTCCGGAAAAGATTCATATACTGCTATAAATCGTTGCAGGCAATCGCGATCACCAACACTTGCTGGTAACTCATCAAAAACATCGGCACCAACATCGGTAATATTTTCAAAACACTCGTCTTCCATGACTGCATTAACAAGACTGAAGAAAAGAATGATTGCATCACTACACCACCATTCAGACTGTCAGTCTCCCCTCCACTTGATGTGATTGAAGCTTGGATTTCAAAATATTTGGAAATCCATAAGGCCATTCATCATTCCATCAGTCTTGACCTTACAACTTCAATCGGAATGTCAATCTTCGCTCTGAATGCCATTCCGAATGATCTTGTAATTCCCGCTTTAGATTTTACTTCCACCATCAGTAGCACACTATTTTATGTTTGATAAAGTTCTTCTAGTGGCTCACCTGTAGGCCTATGTATTTCCTATGTTTGGTTGAAACGCAACAAAGTCTACAAGACTAAAGCACTTGGAAACAAAATGTGTAGCAGCAAAGAAAATATATTGTTCAGTTATATTCACAGCAAAGGTGAAGGAAAGGAGAAGACTCGATATATCAACAAGAAATTGTTCATTGCTGTTGTAAAATTTTATATAAATGATTTGAAATGTCAAATAGGCCCATTAAATAATATTTTGTTCTTTAATGGATGGATTGTATTTGAATTTGGGATTGTGGACAAAATAATTTTCATAGCTGTACTGCAAAAGAACAAACTTAACATCGAGCGAAACTACTGCCAAAGTTGCATGTTTATTAGGAATCTGAAGGTTGGATGTTGTAGCAAATATTCTTTGCTGAAACACAGTTTTTGGATGAGCTTCTAAAAATAAAATGAAGTTACAGTAGATATCGCATTTATGATGATATGCTTTGTTTGTAGAGGATCTGAGTGTATATCATAACACCAAAGTTTTTCAAACAAAAATTTTAAATAAACTAATTTAAACATTTCTGTAACTTATAGTCAGGGAAATATTGTAGTAAACATATGACAAAAATTTTTAAATAACCTACAGTGAAGCCCCGGTTATCCGGACTAAAGGGGACGAATCGTTTCAGATGTATTTTTTTTTTTTCGGTAAGCCATGAACATCTAATTCTACAGTATTTTGTATTGTAATTACAGTACATATTTTTGAAGGTCAAACGGATTCAAAAACCTCTTTGTAGGCTAAACTTATGTTCTTTAATAAAGTTAAAATTACATTTTTAGAATTACAGTACATCAATATACTGTATGTACTCAATAGTTTGGAGCATATGAATTAGTCATTAAAAAAAACTCAGTAGTTTTTGTTTGTGTATTTTGTCATTCAAAATGTTTTTGAGCATCGTCTCGCCATCTTTTCATTAGAAGAATGTCAGCCGGCAATGACTCACGGCATTGTTCAACAAATCTTAGGGCAACCTAAAATAACAATGCATGCACTGTAATTTTTTAGTAATATTACAGTAAAACCCTGGTTAACCGAACTCAGGTCAACCAAAACCAGAGTTATCCGAAACTCCTCTGCAAATCAGACATCCAAATATAATAGCCCTATTGTATGTCCAATATTTAATTTTTGTTTTTTAGTCAAAATTAGAATCTTTTTCTACAACTTAAAGATCTATTTGAAATTAAGAAGCGGCTTTAAAAAAAAACGTGCCAATGTCAAACTTTGAACTCAGTTTTCTCATAAATCGACAATTGTTAGAAGTCCCCCCTTTCCTTTGATGTCGGGCCGCCTATATTCTCTGCTCAGAATCAAACCACAAAATAAACAAACTACGTAGTACGTATTTCTTTTCACACGTTTATTTATGCGCACTGAGTAACCCGGATAGTCCCGTCAAAGTCTGTAGAGAGGGGGTTCTACTAAAGCAACACTGCTAACTCTCCCACCTCTCCTAAGGAACAATTCACACCGCAATGCCGGCGCATGCTATGTATCTCAAACCGTGCAAGCATACGCCTGGGAAGCGATTTTTTTTAAACATAGCCGCTATGTTTCTGCCGACGCATGCCCACTAGCCTTTCTTTCTTCCTCTCCATTTGCCAACTTGACTTCCAAACTACGTCTTGTTTGTTTTGATTATAGCCTGGCAGTGTGAATATTGCACATATTGCGAGTATCGCGGACACAGCATGCGTGCTATGATTGGTGTGTGAAGGCCTTAAGACCAAGACACACACGTTTGGAGGGATGCAAGAAGTCAACAAACATTACTGAGTTTTTTAAATGAGTAATTCATATGCTACAAACTATTAAGTACAGTATGATGTACCGTAATCCTAAAAATGTAATTTGAACATAAATAAAGAACATAAGTGTAGCATACAAATAGATTTTTGTTTTTGTTTGACCTTCAAAACTATAATGTTAGATGTTCATGGCTTTACCGAAAAAATTGTTATCCGAAACGTTTTCCCCTCCTTTAGTTCGGTTAACAGGGGTTTTACTGTGTACCCAGTATGGTTTTTGACTGACAACAAATTTTTAATTTAGGCTTACTTCTAGTGTTCGAATATCATCGTCAGCTGTCGCTCTGTCATCCACGTCATCTACTTCAGGCTTTTCGATCAACATTTGACTGCAACACTGTTTCTATAATTTCTTGGTCTGTGATTTCTTGCGAATCGCCCGCTACAACAGTACAGTATTATTTTTTGGATTTGCGATTTTCGGTTGACCCGGGTTCGGTTAAATGTTGCTGTTTGGTCAGATTTTCATGCAATTGGTGCCAACATTTTGAAAACTAAAATTTAAAAAGTTGTGGGACAGAGTTTACACATACTCACTCTGCGCAACAGAAAAATACACAAAATCACATGTTTAGCCTATTTAAAAATAATATGCATTTTACACAAAAATACATTGTATAAAATACACATGTTTTTAAACGAGAAAAAGGAAAACAGTAAAGAACTAGAATATATATATATATAAAATTATACAAAGAATCATAGTGATTTTAAATCAATTAATTTTAGGAAAAAATCAGGACGAAATAAACCTCTCAATCTGGTTTGTAGATAAACAACAGTCCGATCATCATAAAACAAATACATTACTTGGTAAAGTAAAGTAGAAAATTATCTAATCCTACTGACATCAATAAAGTATTATATTTTTGTTTATTGTTAATAATTAATTAAACATTATTTCACATTTACAGGTGATAGCTGAGAATAGACTTAATCTAAGAACACCTCTAGAAAACTTGATGTTGTGTGATGAATTCATTCTACAATGTCTCTACCGTTATTACAAGATGTTTATTATCTTAAGTAATTACACGCCTCCTGATTACCCACCTGAAAGAACTGTCAATGCTGCAGTAGAGATTATAGGAGTTATGGAATGGGCAAGGAGGTAATGTTATAATATTAAGTTTATCTTCAAAGACATTTTGTTATGTTATACACTGTCTCTCAATTTATTTGTCAGCATATAAGTTCTTTCATGTACTTCTGCAAGGATGTAACAGTGCGTCCTGTTAACCATTTATTATTTCTTAACATACTGTATAGTAGAAAATAGTGATTGCCACGGATTAGCAAAACAAAGATTTAACCTTAATAGAAAACTACCTACTCAAACTCGAATAGTTTTCAACAGGCTCCCAGACTATTGATCGTCTATCTGGTAAACGATAGCTGTAGCTGTTGTATAATTCAAACATCTTTTTGTACATAAAAAATCATATTTAATAGGTTGTATTGGTGTGTATATATCAGCCTACTCATGACATTCTAACAAATAATTTGGTTTATTGTTCATTATTCTATAGCTTAAAACAATTATGCAAAAAATATAGAAAGTTTTGAATCTATGATGTAGCATTGTAGTATAGTTGATTTTACAATGTTTGTTTATTTAGTGTCTTATGTTTATTTTTGTTTGGTGTTGTGTTTTATTTATTATAACTTTTGTGAATTAGTGAATTTTAGAAAATGTTATCCTCTATAATATTATATAGTTTACAAAAACTAAGTATGTATTTTTAATTTTCTATAGATTTTTGAATATGTATAATTTTTTGGAAATTGCTCATTTTTACAATCCTACCTCAAAAAAAAAAAAAAACTATAAAAATGTTTTTCGAAAGTGAACACTTTTTTATTGTTTCGTGTGATGAACGTTTTTTGCTGCAATTTTCTTATTTTGGATTTATCAGCAACATTTTTTTGTATTTTTCAAATGCTTTACTTTTCCATTTGGTGCTCAAAAATAAAATGGAGTACAATGTTCATAAATATTTTGTCTCCATAGCAGTGTTCTCTGTACTTTTCTGAAAAATATATAATAATAATAATATAATAATGAAAAATATATAATAATGTATACTTTACTTTAATTGAATACATTCTGTAGATTTTTAAATGATAATATGCGCAAATAGTAAAAATTACTCTATCAGTTGAGTGGTTTCTATGTACCAGATATTGGGTTAAGAAAATAGACAATTTTAGTGTTTGAGAGATTTGTTTAGTGGATATTACTTGATGGGTAAATTTATAAAAGTCTGAGAGAACTTTACTGTGCTCCTATCGTCATTGTTTGTGGTAGGTTCATTTTAATGAATTGTTTTGTGTAGTTTATTTAGAGTTATATTTCATTGTACTTGTTAAATCTATTTATTGTTACATTTCATGAAGTGTTGTTGTTTCTGCTTTGGTGTGTTTGTTACACGTAGTTTTTGTTTTTAATTTATTGTTTTGATATAACTTATTGGTTTTATTATTTACAGTATTTATTATTTTGTTATGGTTCATTGTAATTTATTAATACATATTTGTATATATTTAATGATATATAGTTTTTATTGTATCTGATGCAATTTTGTAATTGTTTATGATACGTAAATGAAATATAATATACATAGGCTGATTGAAAAATAATCTTACTCATTTTGTGAGAGAAATTTCATACAGAGAAATTGTCATCGCTGCACAATATCCTTTCCTGTATTACAAGCAAATGAAACAGAAAATCCTGAAGTGGACCATTGAAGTTTTAAAATTTTTCTTCGTTCTTTTGTCACAGTCAAAGCAGAAGAATTTGCTTAAAATGTTTGAAAGAATAACTTAAGGCGAGTAAAAGTTAGTTTAAAGGTTTCAAGAAACAAAACAACATTTCTTTCAAAACAGTTTATGGGGAAGGTGGAATGTAAATCAGCACGTAGCTTGTTAATGGAAAACTAATTTGGTTCAGATGATTAAATACAGAGGCGCAAAAGTTATGTTTAGTGTTGATGAATAGTGTATTTTAAAAATAAAACCCTAACATTCAAAAAGAAACATTGCAGCAGAGTTAAACTGAGCAAAGAATGCATTACGCTTTTGTCGGCATCAATATATCTGAGAAGCTATTAAGCTTTTAATGATTGGAAAATCAGCCTAACCTCATTGCTTTAAAAATATTCAAACGATTACAGTGGAGTATGAAGCAGACAGAAAAGCATGGATGATAGGCAAACTTTTTGAAACATCTCTGATCAAAGTTGATACAAAATTTAGGAAACAAAATCGTATGATTTTATTGTTTATTGGCAACTGCACTGCTCACAATAGCATGCAACTGTTGGAAAATGTCTAGGTTTTTCTTTTCTCTCAGTATGATATCAGAAGTTCAACCCATTAATCAAGAGCCTAAAACACTTTTACCAACGTCTTGTTGTTGAAAATCTTTTAACGTGGGTTTATTTGGTGAAAAATAGAAAGTAAAAATGTATTTTCTACGAACAGCTTGTATGTGTCGTAGTGCATCACGTTAAGTGAAAGCAAGCACTAACGTGCTTAAGAAATGTTTTCGAAAAGCCATCTTCCTCCATGTTGAAGACAGTGAAGTGATGTTGATGCGAGGGTGTTCAGTTTGGAGATTTTGTTGTTAACTTGATGATGACTTGGTGGATTGTGGTGAGTTAACTGATTGATATTTTGGTAGTCTTGACAAAAAACAGTCTCAGCCAACTCCCTATCTCTTCTGATAAAGAGAAAGTGTCAGAGATAAACTGTTCACTTAAATAAACCAGACTATGGGATATATCGAGGGATTAGAGTTTAGTTGAAGGACATGAAACTGTAAGTGATTCTGTCCAACACTATTTAAATGTGCTTGAAAGAATTACTCAAAATAAAAAAAATCATTGTAAAAAAGCAGACTAAGATTGACTACAGCATACTGTTCCCTCTCTATAACAATAATTGAGAATACTGTGTGTCATTGTTGTGTTTGATGCTTTGTAGTTACTGTAAGAAACGGTCAAACCAAGACTCCAGAAAGCTTCCGCAATGTTCGACCACATTGCAAATAAATAATTAATTGTAACAAAGTTTTTAGAGTCAAATGGTTTTTATACTGTTCGCTATCCTCCTTACTCCCTTGACATTGCTCCGCTTGGCATCTGGCTTTTCCCTTCAATCAATAATGAGTTGAAAGCCAATAAGTCAGCAACAAATCAAGACGACATCAAATTCAAGAAAACTTCTTCTTGACTTTTGATTCAAGGCTTAGAATTTGTATTCATTGGTTGGTAGGAAAAAGTGCATAAAATCCAGGTGAACTTCATTGAAACCAATTTGTGTAATCACATTTGACTCATTATGTTTTGATCAATCTTCATAATTATTTATATGGTTACATTTTAATCCCTGTTTGATAATTTGGTTCTGAAGTTTTTAAATAAAAATAATAACTTGTCTGCACAAGTATTATAAAATACAAATTTTTAATAAAATTTTATTATTTTTCTTAAAATATTCATTAACAACATATGATATTTTGTATATGTTTGAATCACTAATTTGAACTGAAAAATATTTATTGCCTTAGTTAAATAAATTTTAGCAAACAGTTATTAGAAAATTCATATTATGCCAAATATAAAAAATGGTATTATTAAGAATTGAATGCAGTTTCACTTAAGCCTCTGAGTGGTATCTTGATTCAAAGATTTTATTAAATATTTGATATTCATAATTAAAATTTAACACTTTTTTGTTTTTAGAATTGTTTTCCCAATGGTGCCAAATAACCTAGTTGAAGTGCCTGGTATCTGCGAAAGAATCCTTCAAGATATTTTGAGAGCTAGCAGACACATCATTGCAACCAATACTGGAGTAGATAATGAATTTTTGAAGAAGGTTTCTGAGTTTATGAAAGATCTTTTTTCTTTTGGTAATTATTGCTGTAATATATATTTGTAAAATATTATGTTATGTTTAGGTAAGAAATAAGAGGGTTTTTAATTTGTTTTATGTAGGGATGGGTCGATTCTTGATTCCAAAAGTCGATTCCACCGATTCTCGGCACTGGAATCGGCTTCGAGTCGATTCCGTGAAAGTCGATTTCGAGCCCGGAAACCACCAATCTCTGCAAATACGTTCGGTACGCCGATTGCCACAGTCCCAGTTTATATTTCCTCGTTATATTAGTTGTTACATCCCATTTCATTCCAATACGAAGTATTCAGAGAATCTATACTGCTCCAAAGTAATAGAGTAGGCGTACCGTTATTTCTAGCCGTTAGTAGTGATTACTTTGTGTGTTTGCAAACTAGTGTAGGGAAGGGTCGATAACGATATCTATCAACAAAAAACTGAATGTTCATGGAAAAAATTAAAAAATATGTTTAATTAATTTAAAATTTGTCTATTGTATTATTTTTTTTATGTCATGTGTATGAAAGAAAAAATGATGTTTGAGTAAAGTTTTTAGAGTTTGCCAGCACATGTCTTAGTTCTCATTTATTTGCCTCGGTCATGCCAAGTAAGTACTAGAATAGCCAGACAAACCCCGATCTCGGAGGAAATTTGGAAAAAGTGAAAATTTAACAAAAAATTAATCAAAATAAGCCTTAGATAAAATGATGTCATACCTAATTTACGCGGCTAATGTAGGAATGGCTGAAGATTGAACATCTGTGGTAAATCATAGATGTTCAAGAAGGGACAGATTGTAGAATACGTAATGGGATTGTTTGACGTCAGAGAACCTAAATATCGATCATATGTGAAAATATTGGTATAACCTCAAAGGTAAACAAACTTTTGAGATTAGAGTTAAATATTTTTGGAAAGTTTGTTTTTTTAAGTGGTAATTGATGGAAAATTGATAATTATAAAAAGTTAACAGTAAATTTAATTGAAAATAAAATGTAAAATAATTTTTAATTTGGACTTAGAAAAATTTTGTCGAAAAATAAAATTTTGTTTTACTTATTATAATTTGCAAATAGTCCGCAAAAAAAATCGATGCCCGAATACAATTTGTGCCAAATTTATGCCATTGGTGAAATATTATATAAAATAAAATGACGAATGTCCGCAAAATAATGCGACATCTGAATATTATTAGCGCTAATTTTATAAAACGCCGGCATTCGATCGCAATTATACAACAGCGTATGTCCGCAAATGAACCTACTCCCGAGAACAATGGAATGTCCGGATAAGAAATTGTTACCCAAATATAATTAACCTAGTCCAATTTAATAAAAACAATGCGTTAAATACAATAGCGTTAAAACATAATTTAAGTACCACAGTGAATGCCTGCAAAAAATCGATGCCCGAATACAATTTGTGTTAATTTTATGAACATGAACTACCATTGGTGAAATATTATTTAAATTAAAATAAAATGACGAATGTCGTCAAAAAAAAAATATGACGCCGAATATTATTTGCGCTAATTTTAGAAAATGCCGGTGTAAACCTTAAGGGTCGGCTCTAGTAAAACAGAAAGCAACCTGCGACTCCCTATAGCGACGGTAGGTAAAGGTTACGCGGACATTGCTCATCCTAAATCCATTTAAAACCCGCAATTATTCAAATAGCGTTTTTTAAAAAATACCAAACTCTTGGGGACAAAATTCTTCATCCGAATGGCTTGGTAATTTTTTGCTTTAATTAATAGTTACAATGTAAAACATATTTAAAATCACCCTATAGCGGCGGTAGGTTACGCGGACATTGCTCAGCCTAAATCCATTTAAAACCCACAATTGTTCAAATAGCGTTTTTAAAAAAATACCAAACTCTTGAGGACAAAATTCTTTATGCGAATGGCTTGGTAGTTTTTCGCTATAACTAATAGTGACAACATAAAAAAATATTAAAAATCAATGTTTTAAAATGTTAATAAATGTTAAACAAAATATTTTTCTTAGTTTTGAAAAAGCCATTTGCATGCATATTGACTATAGCTTTAAAACGACATATCGTTTATAATTTTCCGATAAAAAATAAAGGAAAAATTTGGATTTTAATTAAACATTGGTCTTATGGAGTGTCGGGCAACATGGCCGACAGCTAGAGGCGAACCTTAATTTAAATTACAACGGCTAAGGTCCGCGAAAATGTAATTTAGATGACAGTTGTAAAATTCGGAAAAATTGGAAATTAAATGTAGCTATTTTCGGGAATGAATAACAAGTAAAACAAAGGCATTCCGTCGGGACTTCTACATAAATCATGGGTAATGTAAGTCCCAAAAATATCCCAAATTTTTTACCCCACCTAAAACAAATAGCATTATTATACTTTAAACTTTCGTTACCAATCTATAAAATGTATTAGTTTTCGTCACAGTAGACACCCTAATAAATAGACACAATAAGAAACGAAACCATAAGTGGTTGACCTTGAGTCTACCTGACTTGATTTCTTGTGTACAAATAACAGCCTAGACGCATAACAATTGCCTAAACATTTTACTGGGGAAAATTTCTACATACATCAAATTAAGAATGTTTTGCATTTTCCCCTACTGATATTTATTTTATATGGTTTTTCTGTTCTTAAGTTATCCTTAAATAGTTAAACCCCTACTCTTTAATTGTATATTACGTTACAAGCCCGGTAAATAGGGGTTTTCCTTGTGAGCATGATAGTTCCCGGGTGAGGAGCAGCCGAGTGCGGGATTTGCATGTGCAAGCACGGATAAACTTACCGGACGAGTTACGTACGATATTTATCATTATACTACACCGAAAAAGCAACATATTTTTAATTTAAAAAAAACAATGAAACTTATTTGATTTTTTGTTATATTTCCATTGACTAAATCAATCAGCTGTTTATTTAAAACTGATATGTTTATTCTTATTTGTAAAATCAGCTGTAGAACGATAAATTTACTGATGCCTACACAGCTGATTTTACAGTATTGTACACGGAAAATAAGGACTTGCATGTCTATGTTTTCTACGTCTATGTGCACAGGTACAGAAAACAGTTTTTTCGGTGCAGTATAATGAAAAAATTTTTTTTGAATGAATCCAAATCTGCAGTTTTATGTAAGTTCCTCTTAGTTCAATAACAATATTAACAAATAACATTAAAGTCAAAAACCATGCATTAAAAATTAAACAACAATATTTACTTCCCTTTACAATTGATGTCTTGGAATCGAGAATCGGTATCGGAATCGATAAATTTGAGAATCGACCCATCTCTAGTTTTTTTTTATGTGTTGAATATTTATTTAAATTGTTTTCTCTATGTTATTGAAAACAGTATTGTCAATGACAATTATCATTTTATTATTGACTAGCAGATGTACCCAAGGCTTTGCACACAAATAAGAAAAAGTGAATGTTATGAATTTCGGGTTCAATAATTATTGTGTTTTAAATCTGACATAAGATCTGAATTTCCTGACCCAAAAATTGACTATGTAGTGAATTTTGTCCAAATCTATCAATGTTTTCGCATCAATCAATGTTTACATACATGATCAGCTGTGCGACGATAAGCGCTAAAAATCTTGTTTTCCATCAGTTTGCAAACAAAAAATTAATTAACGGTTGTATATCAATGAAT
>JAGFPH010009304.1:17482-34795 GCA_018207615.1 Philaenus spumarius | reverse complement strand
TCAAGAAGTCAATGGTTCTCATTTCGAGCACTTAATCTGAGTGAAAACGAGGTTAGTGTTGAAGGTTTTACTCATTGTAATATAATTGTTAATGAAACTTTAAATAGGAGTTTTTTGGGAAAATTATAACTTTGATTGGTCATTATGTTGGATAGAGTCAACATACAGACCTCCGGTTTGGGCCAATCTTCTTCTTTTATCAAGCCCTTTAAAATTAAGTGTCACTCAATAGGGGTTCTCATTTAAAATGTTCGACTTACCCAAAAAATACCCCATTTTTGGAAGAGGGTTTGAAATTTATGATACACCAAAAAACTAAATTTATGGTCATTTTAACAATCCCCAAAGCAAATTTGTCTATTTCCATGAATAAAAAAATAATAGGGGGGGGGGGACTTTTAAGACACCTGGTATGTAAATAGAAAAAAACAAGTTTTATATTATTTTATAAGTAAACTTTTTATTATTTAATTAGTTTTTCCTCTCATGCGGAATAAATTAGTTCTTTGCTAAACATTAGGCCTAACTACTTTTTGTAAGCTCAAACAAATTGTTTTCTTCTACTACAGTCCACACAAGAAAATGTTTTCCAAAATAATAAAAACACAAAACACCGTTTTGCTATTCTCGATCTATTTACCTCCCACTCTTACGCCTTTTAATAATTTAAAACTAAAAGGAACACTGTCAGCCGTTGTAACGGAGGAATAATGTGTACATAATAAATAATGTAGGTGTACGGAGGATAATGTAATCAAAAGTATATTGACCCAGTAAAACATTATTCAAAGACTGCCAAAGATGTCGCAGGTTAAGGCACTTTCAGATGTATTGATTTAACACTAACATTTCTGGTAATCTTCCAAGAATACCCAGACAGATTTATTGAAAATTCAGACAGATTTAAAAATCATAAATGTGGAAAATAAGGAACAAATACAAAATGTGTCGACGATAAAAACAGTAAAATCGATGATATCTCCAAGTTCGATTTTGGAAATATTTTTACTGAACTCTCTAGGGTCGAAATTCGTGGGGGGGGGGGGGGGGGGTAAGTTAAACCGAAGTCTGTAGCTCATTTTGTTCCATCGCTATACATTGAGCACGGGTGGTCTGCTTCATCAAGAAGTTGATTAAATGTTTGTTTGGTGACTCAAGGTTGACATGGAAAAACACGTAATTTATTTAAAAAACAAATTGATCAAATACATTCAAGTTTTTTACACGCTAAAATAAATATGCACCTTAAATATTTTAAAGGCTCACTACTACGTTCTGGTGAGCTTAAAATTAGAGCATGCCTGTTAGTTTGGGGAGGGGCCATAATACCACATTAAAACCCATCATAACATTGCAAATGAATTTCATACGAATTGTTCAAATAAACAAACGATCACTTTTCATCCCTTTTTAAATAAACGGTACCAGGAACTGGCACATACTTTCTCACAAATACATTTAAATTACTAAACAGATTCACTGTGACTTGTAGGGTGGAGTAGGAGAGTTTTTTTATTAAAGTTGGAGATTAACTAATAAATATTATTATTATTATTATCTAGAGAGAAAACTATTCGATCGATTTCGAAAAAATGTGCACCAAACACGTCAATTAGGTCTTTATAGATGCATGTAAAAAGGTTTTGAAAATTTTTTTTTAAAACAACCCGCTTTATGGCCAAAAAACCCTCAAAAATCAGTTATTATTATTAATATTAGCTAAACGAGAATTTTTAGAAAGATGCGGGTTTTTGTATATGATAGAGCACATTAAAGGCTACAAATAAGCCAAATTTGATCAAAATTGTTAGAGCCGTTTTTTTATAAAAAAATAATAACTGATTTTTGGGGGGTTTTTTGGCCAAAAGGGGGTTGTTTTTCAAAAATTTTCAAAACCTTTTTTCGTGCATCTATACAGGCCTACCGGACATGTCTGGTGCAAATTTGGTTGCAATCAATCGAATGGTTTTCTCTCTAGCTTTGTATACTTTTATTAAAGTAGGCGATTAACTAATAAATATTATTATTATTAGCTAGAGAGAAAACTATTCGATCGATTTCGAAAAAAATTGCACCAAACACGTCAATTAGGTCTTTATAGATGCACGTAAAAAGGTTTTGAAAAATTTTGAAAAACAACCCCCTTTATGGCCAAAAAACCCCCAAAAATCAGTTATTATTATTATTATTAGCTAAATGAGAATTTCTAGAATGATGCGGGTTTTTGTATATGGTAGGGCACATTAAAAGCTACAAATAAGCCAAATTTTATCAAAATCGTTAGAGCCGTTTTTTTATAAAAAAAATTACTGATTTTTTGTTGGTTTTTTGGAAAAAAGGGGGTTGTTTTTCAAAATTGTTCAAAACCATTTTTCGTGCATCTATACAGGCGTACTCTTATCATTATTAGATTAGGTATTCTTGGTTCCACTGAATTCATGTCGGATAAACCTTCTTGAAAAATACCAGAGGTTATTTATTAATAAGATGGTTGCCACACCGATTAAAGATAATTTACATTTATAAACTCTACATAGGCTAAATAACAAAGGCTTTGTTTTAGCAAGTTTTTAACAAATTGCGATTTCCCACCAAGCATGAGCATAATACATGAGAATTGATGACGAAACAAAGGTTCCACCATTTTAACTATTTACTTAGATAAAGTTCTATATTAAATTTTATAATTTGAAAATCGCGCGTGTGGCTTCATTAATCTACTTTAAACTCCGGTTGAACTTTAACAGTTACATATCGAAAAATCGCCTTTGACCGATAGAAATTGCTCTGAAAGACCACAACTAATTATTTAAATTATTTATCTAATTATTATATTAATTTATTATGTAAATCAATTAATCTTTTATCTTTATCTACTTAGATTAGCATGTTTACATAGTGGAACAAAATTTCTGCCTATTCCTTATCAGTGACGTTTGAACGTCTGACCAAACCATGGCTGTTTCTACTAATGCTATTTCTGAAGATATCGGAGGTTAAAGCTTTTGAAGTGTATTGATTTAACACTACCATTTCTGTAGGCTCTGGAAACTTTCCAAAAGTGTCCAGACTGATTTACAGAACGATAATCTTAAATATAAATCTTAAGAAAACAATGAACTCGGAGTTTAAATAAATGTAAAACAAAAGTCTTGCAATTACGCAGGGTTATTACTTATGAAATTCTACAAGTAAAAAAAAAAAAAAATAAACGGTATCAGTTAACTGACACAAACTTTCTCCCAACTTACTGTAGTCAAAATAATATTGTTTTTAATCATTTTATTTACTACTTTTTAGAACAAAACAAAAAAATAATATTCTACCTACGTCAATCGTATAAAAAAATTATTGTCCCAGGCGGGATTCGATCGCGCGACCTTTGAATTACTGGCCGTGCTCGCTACCGTGGTGCTACCCCGTGCGTCCGCTGCCGCGATGCTAGATTGACAACACAAACTTGTTTATTTTTAAAAATTTCCCCATAATTATAAAACGCCGAAGTTTTGATAAAATCGGGTGGTGTCATTTTGTTTGGCATCTTAAGCACTATAAATACTGAAAATTTGATCAAAATCGTTAGAGCCGTTTTTGAGAAATTTGCATTTTTGTCGTTTTTTATGGGTTTTTAGGGGTAAATTACCCTTAAAAAATTAAAAATTCCAAAAAATGAAAAAAAACGCCTGGAGATATTAGGGTTTAGTACCTACATACCAAATTTCATGAAAATCGGACCAGTAGTGTCCTCTCTGGTCGTGTATACATACAGACAGACTGACAGACTGACAGACAGACACCACTCTAAAAACACTTTTTTGGGTTCAGGGAGCACCAAAACAAAAAATTTCACTAAAAATATTTTTGAGAACCAACACAGATAATTGCATTAAACAATTTTTTGGGGTTCTGGGAGCACCAAAACAGATAATTCAACTGAAAATTAAAATTCGAACATTTTTACGTAAACAATACTTTCTCCATTTGTATACTACGTATAGGGTGGAGAAAGTAAAAAACTGTCTAATGGGTTTAATTTTTAGTGTGGGTCTTTTTTAGAAGAGGACCACCTTTAATGTAAACATACTGTGACTAAAGGCTATAAGTTAGAACTGCAGGCTATTTTTTTTTTAATGCTTGAATGCAGGTAAACTTACTGCTACTAAAAACTTTTCAAGCATAAAAAAATAGCAGTAAGTTGTAACTTATAGCCTTTAGTCACAGTATGTTTACTTGTATTCAACATTCATGGAGGTCTTCTTCTTAAAAAGACCCTTTAGTCTTTTAATGGTAAACAAATTCACAAGCATGAATCAAAATACACATAGAATTAGAATCATCTGTCTTTGCTATCAACGTATACAAATGTAACAATATTGTAAATAAAGCCGCTTGACGGAAATAACGTACGGGAGACTCTACCAGTACAACTCAGTGAAGAAACATGTGGCCTAAGTATTGTGAACTAGAACAATTTTAATTTTTAATTTTTGACAAGTGCCATATCTGCACAATTATTTACGTTTGTTGTGTTGTTATGTATGTGATTTTTATGTAAACAATGGACTAGTATTAGTGTTTTTGGCTGGCCTGATGATGCTGCCTGTGGCAGCGAAACATGTAGCCATACTTTGAAAAACAAGTACTACTATTGACTGAAAATTAGGGTATGTCGATTGACTAAAGTAGTTCTAAAGCTAAACAATGAATATTAATATAAACATTGTTAGGTTAAACTTCATGCCAAGTTTGAACTCAATCGGTGAAACCGTTCTCTAGATATTAATTATTTAGTATAAGAAACAAAATGGAGGATATTTGGAAAATGAAGCGTTTTTCGAAAAAAAATATTATTCTTGATTTTCTATTTATTTTGACCCATCGAACCATTTCCCGAAGTTTTTAACGCTAACTTTGTTCTCATTTTCATCTAAACTGATATAGATGAATCATTAATGAAAATATTGAAAATCCAAACAAATGTATCGGTATGCAAATGTTTCATTCGAAAAAATGAGGAAATAGTTTTTAATTGATTCTCCAACCAGTTTGATTATAACTTCTGCTAGAGGATAAGAAGACTCCGTCACAATAAGCAAAGTAATTACTTCTGCACGTTTTTGTGTACAGGTGAAGAAATACACGAATTTGTGTACACGAATTTGAAATATTTTAGCTCAAGCATTATTTGTTTAACATGTTTAAATTTAATATTATTTATTTCATGAGAATACTAATACGGAATATAATTAAAAGGTCGCCATGCTGACAAAATGCCTGATGTTAACACGATTTGAAAACTTTCAAGTTATTTAGTGTCTGTTTTTACAAAAAAGATATCGCTTTGAAATAAAAGATTAAACAATGTTCTGACTTTGTTAAAAGTTTAAAAAATCCGCAATTTCCAGACTTTTTATCCACTGTCTGAATAATTTGAATCATTCTCATAATCTCTGTCTACGATGCATTTAAATGCTTTTAAATTCCACATCACAGATGGAAAATGCACATCAAATTAGACTTGTTATATTAAAGGAATGTATCGTTTGTATAAATAAGTGGTGTTAAAATTGTGAAAACATCAGTAATTTTTCCAATATGGCGTCAAAATGTATTATGTCTAATACATAATACACTATTCTTTATTAAGTTTTCGGATTTTATTTAGGATATAAGGCTGTCTTATCTTTGACTTATTGTTATAAACTAACAGTTTTTGTGTAAATTGGTCTTGATATTTGGATTTCGAAAGGACCTAGCTCCTGAGGTAGGAGATACAACAATAACTCCCAAAGTAGGTAGGCTTTCTCGCATCCTTTGTGCAATGTAGTATGGTATATAAATTTCCCCAAAGTACCAACTACATAAACTCGTTATAAAATTACGCATACGTAATTTTCACATTAAAATTATATAACCCACTGTACTTCCCATATGTTTGTGTCACGTGTTTTGTTGTCCAATATAAGCGAATTGATTTATTGAAATCCAATGCAGGCATTGTCAAACAAGTGTCCAATAAAACATACAGCCATTGTGTGTTATCTACCCTTAGTTTAAGAGTCAATTCAAATTTTATCTGCGAGACGTTTTATGTGTCTGCCCTGAAAGATTTATTAACACACCTAAGCAAAGTTATTCTGTAATGCGACTATACATTTTCAAGAAAGGAAACATAGAAGTTTAACAAAAAACGTGCATCGAGTGTGCTTTATTCTCAGCAATATATTTTGGTTGATATCTTTTGTCAAGAAAATAAAAAAATGCAAAAAACTACTTATAATATTAGAGTACCATTATTTGGGGATTTTCTATAAATGGATACGACGTGCTAGGCCCCATTGTTTTAAGATCTTAAATAAAAGCGAGGGAGCAAATATTTAAATAAAATGAATGTAAATAATAAATATTTATGCAATATATAAGTCAAAAAATAATTTGAAATTAACATGGAAAAAGTTGTGTATATAAAAATTATTATTAACAAACTGTTATTAACAAACTTAATAATATTTTTATTTCATTATTATACATAAAAATTATTATTATTATACAAGTGATATACACAAACTAAAACATGTACAAGAAGCCTATGTTACTAAATAAACGTAATATAATTATGTATTTTCAATGATAAAAATATGTGAGTTCTCATTTTCATCAGTAATTTCAATTACTATTGAATTGCTATCATTATCTTTATCAGTACATTCTAAAACTGATACTATAGGCTTATGATAACTAAAGTAAGAAACAAATAATTTTGATTGAAATCCATCCAAATGTCTTGTAAAACCAGCATCTGTTGTAGTTTTGTATCTTGTGGTGCTTTTAAGTAGATCATTTGACATGGTTAATCCAAACTCTTGATTTAAAAACTCAATTAATGCTATATCTATTTAAATGTTGACTATGATTTGAACATTTTTAAAAAAGAAATATCATTTGTAAAATACATAAAAATATTCCCTCCCCGGCGGGGAATCGAACCGCGGTCTCCCGCGTGACAGGCGGGGATACTGACCACTATGCTACCGTTGACTGTGTTGGAATTGAGTTATTTAGTGCTATCTCTCTTTTGTAAACACAGAGGCGATGACGAATAATATCTGACGATCACGCGAGATCAGAGATTTTTACCCATCTGAAAAAGTGCCTAACGCGCCATAAGAAGTTTTCACTTCAAAAATATTTACGTATAAAAATTACCACTATAGATGGATTTATTAGACGGCGACCTATTTTGAGTACTTGTGCGAGAGAGAAGGAGATAGTGGTGAGGGAGGGTATTCCAACCCCCACTCTACTTCCCCTCCCCCTCGCACCACCACTTTCCCCAAACTAAGCAGAGCACCGGCCGGTATGTCGATGGTGGTGGGAGACCTTCAACTACCTCCCCTACATGCGCCAGATTTTTCGCGCAGGTCGCCGTTAAATAAATCTATCTATAGATGAAATGCTATACACTGTACCAAAGCTGTTATTTAAAAAGATATATTCTGCGTGATTCGCACACCAATCCCCGCGTCGGGAACAGAATATACTCATATTTGAATCGTTTCTGTAACTCAAGCAGTTCCCGAGATAAAGCAATTTTAATATTAACATGCTTGCTCCTTATTAAAACGGGGTTTTGTGGAACATCTTCTCCTGGGTAGCTTAAAGTAATATTGTAAGGCCCATTCGATGTTGCGTCGGGAATGGAATATTTACGTATTTCAATCATTCCTGTATCTCAAATAGTTTCTTAGTAAAGCAAGTTTGAATTTAAAATGTTCTGATTTATAATGTAGGTGAGGTAAAACAAACTCTTATCTTTTAGTTTGAAAAGATGAATTTATTAAATGAAATGTACGAAGGACAACCACCTAAGTTTTCTCATCAAATTTGATTTCATTACAAATATACAAATGAATTAAATATTAAATTTAATCAAAATTGTTAAATATAAATTTTTCAATATTGTAGAAAATATTAATATATCAATATTATTATAGAAAATATTAAAAAACACAAATAATTGGATCTTTATCAGTATGTTGGACGTCAGCAACAGTAGCAGTATTTATATCATATTACTTTAAATGAGCAATACTTGTACCTATCTTTGTATCTTTGTATCTATAACGGATCTCGAAAACGGCTCTAACGATTTTGATGAAAATTTACATATAGGGGTTTTTTGACGTCATAAATCGAATGCGCTAGGTCTTATGTCTGCAAAAACGCGCATAAACTCTGACAATTTAAAGTCACTAAGTATTCGAATAGATACATTATAGATGAAATTCAGATGTTAAAAATACTGAACGATGCTCGGTCACCCAGGTACAAACGAGCCAAAGATTAACGAGAGAATTCAGTGAGTTTTCCAACTGCGAGCGTAGCGAAGCAGCTATCTGAGGCCGTAGGCCGAGGCGGGGTTGGGACGCGATAAGTTCAGGGGCAGAGCCCCTGGTATTAAATTAAAACAGCAAATGGAAATTTTTTAAACTATAATAAATACATTTTTCCTAAGTATTCTTGATAACTAAATCTAGACTGAAGTCAATTAGACTGATTACCAACAGACACAGAACATTTCGTTAGTAATACAAAATTATGCCACACTTAATAATAGTAAACAGATTACTTACAATGTGGTTGTGTTTATTTGTTGAATTATACATTTGAAAAATAATGCTGGTGGTAGGTAGTAGTTTTAATAGAACAGCTGATTTATGCTCGGTCATCCATGAACAAACGAGCCAAAGATTAACGAGATCCTTTAGCGAATTCTCCAACTGCGAGCGAAGCGTCCAGGGACAGAGCTCCTAGTATTATATTAAAACCGCAAATGGAAATTTTTTAAACCATAATTAATACATTTTTCCTAAGTATGCTTGATAAATAAATCTAGACTGAAGTCAATTAGACTGATTACCAAAAGACACACAACATTTCGTTAGTAATATAAAATTATGTCACACTTAATAATAGTAAACAGATTACTTACAATGTGGTCGTGTTTATATGTTGAATTATAAATTTTAAAAATAAAACTGGTGGTAGATAGTAGTTTCAATAGTTAAGTGGTAATGTTTTAGTACACAATTTAGCAGAAGTGAACTTCCCAGTATATTCCTTGAATCGATGTTACAACGTAATCCAAACACATTACCTTTTACTTTCTCCCCCTATACCATAGTATATGGAGAAAGTATTGTATTCGTCAAAATTTTCGAGTTTGAGTTTTTGGTGGAAATATCCGTTTTGGGTCCCCTGAACCTAAAAAAGTGGTTTTCAGAGTGATCTCTGTGTGTGTGTGTGCGTGGTGTCTGTGTGTCTGTGTGGATGTTATCAGACCTAGAGCCTAAACCAGTCGTCCGATTTTGATGAAATTTGGTATGGAGGTACTAATCCACGGTATCTCCAGGCGTTTTTCATTTTTGTGAATTTTTATTTTTAAGGGTAATTTTCCCATAAAATCCCTTAAAATAACGGAAAAATAAACTTTTCTTAAAAACTGCTCTAACGATTTTGATTAAAATTTTATAGTTTATTAGAGACCTATAGTACTATAAACTGTAAAATTTTAATCAAAATCGTTCGAGCCGTTTTTGAGAAAAGTTGGTTTTTCCGTTATTTTATGGATTTTTATGGGAAAACAACTTTAATACAAAATCACCTCTCCTACCCCACCCTACAAGTCACCGTGACGTTTAATAATTTAAATATGTTTGTGAGAAAGTATGTGCCAGTTCCTGGTACCGTTTATTTGGTTAAGTGAAACTCAAGTTTAAGTTATTTTACTTTGATTTTGAACTGTATAAGTTGTTGAATGAATTAAATAATGTCAAATGATTTTAATTTACATTGGCTTAGATTGAATACTATCGTATCTATACACAATTAATTTGCTATTAATTGCTAATTGAGTAGAACTCCTCCTATAGTTTTTTTACCTATTTTGACGTTTTTGCTGTCATTTTAAAGAGCTCACACTCCCTTAAAATGTTGTGTTTCCCTTAAAATTAACTCAATGTATGTTAAGGTCTTCGCCTCAAAGTTGCCATGTTATCCTTATGCCAGATAGAATTTGTTGATTGAACCATTATATTTTGACAGCTGTTGTCATAATAAATGCTAGCAAAGTAGGAAGAACAGATGTTTTTATTTTTAAATTTTGTTTACCATTGTTTTCAAAACACATTTGCAATTTAATTACTTAAGTCAAAGGGATGAAATGGGATAACGACCCTTAAAGTAAATAAAGCAATAGAGAAGCATTGCCAAGTCCATTAGTTTTTTAAAAATATCTACAAAAAAGAATTAATTAACCACATGGTAATCGTACATAAACATTTTACATTTTTGACGTGTAATTCTTAAAACACGTTCCTTGGCAGGATTGCAGGATAGTTTTAGTTTTTAAGTGCTGCGGTTTTGTTTTAATATATAGTTTAAAAAAAAAAAAAAAAAAAAATATGAACTACTTTTGAGTTCTACAGAATTTCCGTTTATAACATTATTTTTAAAATTAATAAAATATATATAGCTTATATACAGTCTGATTGAAAAGTCCCGGAAAGGTGTAATATATTTTTTACCATTATAGATAAAGTAATGAGACTTGGTATATCAATAATAGCCATAAATGTCTACTCTTTTAAGGTATTATCACTTTTTTATCCCTTAAGGGGGACGGCCCACGAGGAGTCAGACAAAATTCTTAAATAGCAGCATAGGTCGAGTTTGGTATCAAATTAAAGGCCTTAGTAGAACACATTGCCGCAAACCGGACTTCGAAAGGTCCACTCTAACCAAAATGGCGGCCCTAAACGTGTTGAAATAAATTGACATAAAGTTGCTAATATCTCGAAAAGGAAGAATTTTTAGAAAAAATTTCAAGAGACAAAAAATTTTTATTTCAAAGTGCTTGACCTAAAAAATTACTTCCAAATCGATTTCGTAAATTTTATTTTTACTCCTTCATCTTAGAAAATAAAAAAAAAAAGAATTTACGAAATTGATTTGGGAGCACTTTGTTTAGGTCAAATAAAAATAAAAATATAAACAAACCAGAAACACACATCATAATAAACTAACATATATATATATATATATAAAAGACATATATAACAAAACACTATATACATTATGATAAAGAAACATTAACATTATTTACAACAGGTATGTTCATAAAAAAAAGATAACGATTTCATTGGTATCAACTTACACAGCAAAAATGTATTCACTAATAAAGTTACATTATTATTGAAACTTTGATAATAAATAATTTACTAAAAACTCTTCTTTTTTAGTATTATTACTTTTTCTCTTTTTACATAAATATCCCCGTATTGTAATCTTATTTTTCATTGCATATTATCACCACGACCCTACTGAGACAATACTTACGTATAGTTAAGAATTATATTATTAAGTAAGTTATAAATTTGTAAGTAACTTCTTCGTCGAAACGAATTTGACTGTTAAAGTTTTCTTTTTGTGAGAAACTGTGTTCATTTTATTTTTTATACAGCGTTTCTTTGTGTTATAAGTCCAGTTCAAGTTTAAATTGTGTACATATTTTAAAGAAGAATTCAGTTATATACTTTTAATCCAAGTTTGGGTTATTGGAGTGTTTGGACCTGTGAAAGTCTCAAACGCCAATTTATATCCAAGAGGCGGAAATACAAAGGTTGGAAGAGAGCCAGTGCAGGAAGTTAGGGTGAATATTTGATTTTTGATGGAGAGGCCGTATTGATTGTTTGAGATTTACTCAACAATCTTTGTTTAAGATACTCGAGTTTACATGTAAGATCATATATAAGCACATAACTCTTAATTTGTTAAACATAACAGCTATTAAAGTGAAAACTATTTATTTTTGAAATGAAAAAGAAAAATTTTGTTTCTAAAAACAAATTAATACATTTATTTATTTATTTAGGGTTAAAAAACGTGTATGGAGAAAGGAAGAGGTTGGCAGGATCCGCAAGCAAAATTATTTTATTAATTTGAAGGCTCTTAATTCTGCTAAGTTATTCAAACTTAAAAGATTTGAACTCTAAGTCGTTGATTTAGTTGCTGAAATAAATTTATATATATATATATTTTTTTAAGTTTTTATGATGGCAAATGCCCAAACAAATGATCAATCCATCAGTAGAAACTAACTTTTAAACCAGAATAAAGTATTTTTGTTTCTGATCAATTTAAGAAGATTGATTGATGGATTGATTAATCGCTTTTATTTTGGCGCAGTCAGGAAAACATAAACATATAAGACTTAGGCTATACATATTCAACAGCAATATAATTAAAAGAAGACAAAGGAAGAAAAGATATACCTTATTTATTATCTAGTAGTTTTACAAACATCCATTTCATTATTTATGACAATTTGCTTGTAGGTGTAAACGAAACATAATTTCACCACCAAAATGTATTATGCCGATAAAATACACTCGCTACACTCTAGAAAGATTGTAGATACGTCAATACAAAGACATAAATTATGTTTAAATTGCTACCGTTAACTTAACCCTTGATTTCTTACAGTAACCCGACTGAAAGGATTTGTCGTTTGTGTTTTTTCTGTTCTGTAAACTATTATGAGTAATATTGTAATTAATTATTCCAATCAGATGATCGGTAAAGTAATAATACGGGAGGTAGCGTTTTATTTTTTCGAGGAATTTTATACCGAATAAATTTAATTTCTAGCAGTTGATTAATATTCAATATTGAGCAAAATGAGCGTCAGTTGCCGCACCCGCAGTGAAACTCAAAAGTACAGCATGTAAAGGTTGTAAACAAATTTTTGCTCCGAGTGTTTCTATACCGTGTATACCGTGCCAAAATTTATTTGATGGTTTTTGAGACCATTTCCAACCAAAAAATAATAATCAGCTGTGTAAATGAGAGGGGATTATGCGTCAGTCACGTATACGAACATGTCAGAAATTTAAAAAAATAAAGTCATTTTATGCCTTATGAAATTTATACAGCTGAATTTTTATACATTTTAAATAATAAAGAAAATCGTCAGCTGTGTGTATACCGGGGGAAAGACTGTCAGTCAGCGTTATAAACATTCTGCCCGCTCAGTGCATCTGATCGTTGCATAGTCACTTTGACTAATGAACTGACGATTTTTACACCCACACACATTTAGCTCTCGGCGGTCTAGTTTTGTTAACAATCAAATTACTCTTTATAAGGGAAAACTATTACTGCTGTGATTTTCTGCTGTTTGAAATGACTCGTTCAAATATAGCTCAACCTCCCGTACTATAATTAATATAATATATATATAAGTGGTTTTGTCCTGAGCGACATAGAATAAACTTAGAGGGAACAGATACATACAACAATATAACAGCTGATTTGAAGTTTAACCCAATTTTAGGTTAAGAACAATTGTCAGGCCTAAACTGAGCCAACATACGTTTCTTAAATGCATTTTAATTTATTGTATAGCAATCAAAATTAGCCTAGAACCAAAATAAATTTTAGAAATCGTGTTAAGCCTCCTTTATTTTCTTTTTGGTTGTGATGTTTATGTGCGTTTTTGTTATTTTATTGTTGTTGTGTTTCATTGTTAGATATTTTGTTTTATACTTGTTGGTCTTAGCTGTGGTTGTTTTATGTTAAGTTTGTCCAGATTTTATTTCTTGTTAAATAGTTTGAATTGCCATTATGTTTGCTTTAGGAGCACTGCATGTTCCATACAATAGCGAAATAAAAAACGTAGAAATAACATAAATCATTTTATTGTTAAAATTAAAAGTGAAGCCTATTTGACTAGTTTGAAATAGGCAACTACTTTATCGTATAACATTTTGGTGATATCTTATAACTTGAAAATATCATCTCTTCTATAATATAAAAATAAAATTCTCTGCCCTAATCAATCTCCATTCCCGTTAAAATATTCTTACAATAATCTGTTTGCATTTGCTTCGCCGCGATTTGCCTAAGGGCTTGGAGAGAGAAGCGAGCAGGGGTGAAGGCTTCTAGTATAAATATATTTTAGGTGTGAGTGTGGGGATAGGTGTGTGAGGGGGTGTGTGGGTGTGTGTGGGGATGAATATTGACTGAAACTAAAACGATTTTGAATTGGTTAGTATTTAAGTTTCCACTAATACACCTCCACTTACTTCAACATCCTGTAGACAATTTTGAATCTACAAAACTTTAGTGACGGCCTGTCGCAAACGATCCCTGCACGTTATTAGATTCTCGAAAACTGCCGTGCCATCGTAGACACTACACTTATTTCCAGTCCACCAACTTGTTATGGTCTGAGGGTGACTACCATCGCCGTGTCTGTCGCATTCTTTAGACTGTGCTAATCAGGTTATGTTAACGAGTTATCTTCATCGATCCAAGTATCCATCGTCAAAAAATGATTGGGTTGTTGCTTACGTTCTAGTTGTTTGTCATCAGACTTTCAATGTAAAACGTACACTCTATGAAAGACTCCCATTTAGTGTGTTCTTTTATTGAAGGAATCCATAGAATTTTGCAACATCTATTGGTGCCGTGTACAGGCGATGTCTATCAAGACACTTTGCAGCCTCTGACTTAAAAAAAGTTGAAGTCATTGTTTGAATAGTCAAACAAGTTAAATCTTTTTATTTACATAAACAATGTTGTTAATGAATCGCCAGAAAATGTTGTATTAGATTAAGATCTAGAAGGTGAAGAAATAGCATCACCAGTCCAACCATTCAAAACAGGTTAGGCCTAATCAGTGTATTGCGTACATTTGTTTTGTAATTTGGTGACTCCTGATCTAGCATATAAATACACTGACACCAGTTTCTTGTTAGATGTGTTCTATCTGAGGGCAAACAAACCGTCGATTGGAGTAGGCATATTAGGTTTACAATATTTTGTTTTGTTTTCCAAAACTTATTTCAGATTTTTGAGTAAAATTTTTAATGCGACGGTTTTGTTGTCAAGTCTGCTTTCCAGTCACATAATTTTTATTAAACTTTTATGCGAAAAATCCAATAATTCAACCATACTCTGAATTATGAGTGCTATTATGGCCTACTTCTTGTAATGAATTGTAGGTTCTGTACATTTACATTTAATTGAAAATTCTTAATGACATAGATGTGGTTTGTAATTTCTTTTGAATAACGAAGTAATAACAGCTTCTAACGTCAAAACAATACAGCCTACATTAGTTCTACAACAGTTTGAAAACACCTATTCATGTTCAACGTGAGTAGGCACTTTATATTTAATGTTTTGTAATTACTTAAAAGGTAATAGACTATAATAATATTTTTTATTTGAATAATTAGACACATTTATCGTGTTAAGGGGAGGCGGACCCTAAATAAATAATTTTTTTTTCGATTTTTCTTTTATATTTTATTCTTAAAATTTAGGTTTTCCAAACGAAGTGGTAAGTAATACTTGTAGGTTTGAAGTATATTAAGCTGAGAATTACATTTTTGAAATAAAGTTTACACCGACTTTTTAGATAGCGTCGTGCCCCGCTTTCTAATGCTTTGTTATTTGTATGGTGGCTATGTTATTTGTATTTGCTAAGAATCTCCGATTTTAATTTATGAGTTTGGCAGCAACTTTTAGTGTCTACAGCTGTCATATTTTACTGCTTTTGGTTGTTTTGTGTAACAGTAAGTAAAATACATATTTTTACTAGGCTATATCTTAGATTTTGTTTCCGTGGAAACTAAAAAATACAAAATAAAGGATAATATTATGGTAAATTTGATAAGCTATGTTAGATAAAGTAAATAATGTCAAGTAGGTTAAGTGTCATGGAGCACTTTTATTTGTCATGACTGTACTGTTTGACCGATAACTTGCCCGCGAATTCGTTTTCGTTGCGTAACGAGTTCTTTTTGTAGGCCTATTTATTATATAATAGTAGTTTACGATTGTATTATGAAGGCCTTTAAGCCACGAGTGAGATGTAAGTTGGAACACGAGCGAAGCGAGTGTTCTAAATATCTCACGAGTGGCTTAAAGGCTGAATACAATCGTTGCGTACACTACTTTATCTACGACCAAAAATATACAGGCTATTTGATGTTTGATGTTGATTGTAGATTTAATCATTGAATAAATAGACCAAAGCGAACTAGGTTTCTTATCTTGGGCCAATTCCTCAAAATACGCAATGAAAACATTCTCGGAAAACGAACTAACACCATTTCTAGTTTTCCACTCCATAAACTGGTTATAAACCTTTTCATAACGAAATTTAGATTTTTCTGGCAACAAATTGTTCAGAGTCGAATTTGCTTTTGTATTAATTTCCTCTGGAGTTAAACAAAATTCATCACTATCACTCATGTTTGCGGAATGCGTCAACTCACGTTTGAGGTTAGTTACAATAACACACTAACATCCGGAACGTATGGGTACAATCAGCTGATGTACGAATAGCGTTATTTTTATTACAACTTTACTTCCGTCAAATGACGAGCTCTCATTGGTCTAGAGCCTATTATGTAAAGTGACTCCTGTTAGGTAATGATATCATTACCTAATCGGGTTGGCTTTTGGTTTGTAATGTACCTCTTTCTGATGTTACTTGTAATAGCGTTATTGGTGTTTATTGCAATGGTCGTAGATAAAATATAATATATCTTATCTTCTAAAGCGAGAGATAATTGTCTGTCTGCTAAATGGATCTGGAATCTCCGTTTAAGGATTTTTGATTTTTTGATTTTATATGGGAGTAGAGTCCGCGGCAGTCTGGCGCCAAAAGTGGTGGGGGAAGGTCATTGACCTTGGGCCACGCCCCCTTTTTTTGGGTGTTTTTTTGGGCCTTTTTGGTTCCTAACCCAAGCCACGCCCACTTTTTTTGGGTGTTTTTTTTTGGGTCTTTTTGGTTCCTAACCCAAGCCACGCCCCCTTTTTTTGGGTCCTAACCTAAGCCATTTTTTGGGAATTTTGGATTTTGGGTTTTTTTTTTGGGGGTCCGTCCTAACATTTTTATAATTTTGAAGATTTTTGATTTTTGGAAATTTTGGGGATTTTGGATTTTTAAAGATTTTGGGGAATTTTGAGCCGCCATCTTTTTTTTTGGCAGCCATCTTGTTTTGTAATAATTAATATTTAATTTAATTTAATTTTTTGCTTTGAAAAAAGTTTGGGTGTCGCCGAGAGTCGAACCGGGTATCACCATGACCCGAGTCCGCAGCGCTAGCGGTTAAGCTAGGCCGACTCTGTTGAGAATCTACTGTTTTGTGAAGTATATAAGTTTACCACCCGTCAGCAACCTTGCATCAGGTGCACGGTGTTATAGTGTCGTCGGGATATAGTATAAATTGTATTATA
>JAGFPH010009304.1:0-12168 GCA_018207615.1 Philaenus spumarius | reverse complement strand
GATTTTGATCAACAACTGATTTGGATCAAAAACTGAATATAATTTTAGGTTATGTAAATCAAGCAATAGCGAAGCATTGCCCGGTCCACTAGTTTTTATTATTTTATTTCACTTAGCATTAAGGTTGGCCAACAAAATAAATGTTACCTATTAACAAATCCATGGTACAATGTATCTAATTTTGTGATTTTGTATAATTAATAGAATTGTATAAATTTGTATTTATTATTAATGGGGAGGGTTTTTCAACTTTTATTTTTTTGGGGAGGGATCTTTTAAACTTAACAAAAATTAATATTGTAAAGCTAAACTTTTCTTAAATTCTTTTTTGTAATTAAGGGCGTATAAATTTATCACTTTGTTACTAAGGGCATGTCTTTTTTTATAAATATATTTAAAATATATTTTTCTCTTGGTTTTGGTCAATAAATCAAAATCTAATCTAACTTCTTCTTTATTGAGTTGACCTCAATATATCTGAATAATATTTGTGAGTGATCGGCTAAGACATTTCTTCAGTTTGGCGAGTACTATTTTTTTAAGGTAAGTCTTTTGAACATGTCCAGTCTATGTGGTCCAGTATAGCTTCCATATATTTAATTGTCTTTATCCAAGACTGGTACAAATTATAAACCGCAAATGAGGGTGTAGGGAAAGGGCTTAAGTGAAGACAAAAAACATTTTCCCACGCCGCTTTCTAATGTGATTCATTCTTTCGACGAACTGGTGGTGTCACCTCACCCTTGAAAGGGATACAAAAGTAATTTTAAATTTAAGTACATTATTTATGTCCGTTTTCTAGATATAATCGCATAAAATTGGAACATGGAACTGGTTTATCTACGCGCGCCGGGGATACTGATGTTTTTAGTATGGTTAGTAGCCCATAGTCCAAGTGCCAGCATTCACACCTTGATCTGTACTACATACACGTTTTTGTTTATACTGAATTTACTTACAGAGCACAACCTAAATATTGAAGTTTTAATAATTTTAAGCTGTATAATTCTCTATTGAGGGTTAACTTAACTAAACTGCAAGTGACAAAAATATACACGAAGACCGGGAATTCAACCTAAGTTACAGCAGCTCAGTTGAAACTTAGTTTTAAATAATTATTAAAATGAATTTGTTAGTTTTCTATACAATACTTAATATTCCGAGCTAAATATGATAAGGATCTCATTTCATTATTAGGTATAAATATATTCTCTGTGACATTTTTTAATCCTACCAAGTCAGAAAGAGTAAAACTGTACCAAATTTCATTTCAGTCACGTATTTAATTTTGTCTTAACTTCAGACCCTCCTGTTTGGGAATCTGTAGCATAATTTACACTATTTTCCAAAAGGTAAGCAGCACGGTTTATTTGCGTTTTAAAAGTACTGAAAAGCACTCTTTTTATTCTACTCGTGTATTCTGTAACAAGACGGGACAGATAACGTAGTGTAATGTTGGACTAACTTCGTCCCTGCTACTTACGTGTCTTTAATTTTGTAAATAAAACGTGAACACGTGTTTAATTTTCCAACTTATGTGTCATACATATTAGTTTATGTATTACATTAGTAAAAACAATAATGTGTTGATTGTATTTCTAAAATATATAGGTTGATATTTGAGTAATAGTAAGCCCCCGTTAAAAATCACAGGCAGATTAATTAGATAATATTGAAAAAAACATCAATTAAAATATAGTATGTAAAAAACATTTATCTAGGCCTACCTATGGTGTGGGGTTTTTTAGCTCGATAAATATGTCTGCAATTAGGCCTATACAAAATATTATTATTAATAGTATTAAATTCTAGTCCAATACCTTTTTAGTAATTACAAAATATTAAATGTAAAGTGAACAAGTGTTTAATTTTCCAATTTGTGTATTGCTATTATATTAATAACTATAAATGTTTTTATTGTTTTTCTAAAATGTATAATTTGATATGTGAGTACTAGTAAGCAACCGGAAATAATCACAGGCAGATTAGTTATATACACATCAGAAATACACAAATTAAAAAACAATTTATTTAAAAACAACAGACTTTATCTAGGCCTACCTAACTATGCTGACGGGGATTTTTAACTCGGTAAATGTGTACAATTATAAGAATTATAAAACTGTAGGCCTATTTGTTAAAATTTTGTATTTATATAAGTTATATTTTAAACTTTGTTTTTGTTTCATCACTATGATTCATAATTAATTGTAATATTTTACTCTCGTTTTCTTTCATCTATTATTTCACGAGAGTGAATTATGACATGTATTTTCAATTAGGTTGGTATTTATTGTTCACTGGCTGCACGTCAATCGTCGTCGTCACGGTATGTGTGCCAAATAAATTAAATCAATAAAAAAATCAGAGCGAAAAGAGTCTTCTTTTTCAACCGCTAAATCTACATACTGGTAAATCACAGTATTAGCTAGATGTTTGCAGATCACTCAGATACGTCTTTAATATGCGAATGTATAGATCTAATTGTTTTGATCAGCTTAAGTCTAAAATATTTTTTTTAAATTAATAAGTGAAAAATTTCAGCTCTCTAGCTTTAAGGAAAGAATATCAATCAATATTTATTGCTTTTAGGGGTTGTTATTACGTTTTCAACCCTTAGCAGACGTAACAAAATGTAAAACTGGTTTATTTTTATATGTATTTTGTAAAAAATAAATGTACAAAATTTCAGCTCTCTAGCTTTAAGGAAAGTATAAAAATAAATATTTATTGTTTTTAGGAATTGTTATCACATTTTAAAAACCTATAGCAGCACGTAACAAAATAAAAAGCTTATTTACTTTTTATGTGCGTTTTGTAAGAAATAAATGTACAAAATTTCAGCTTTAAGGAAAGTAAACAAAACAACATTTATTGTTTTAGGAGATGTTTCAACCCTTAAAGGCCAAATATTTTAATATCCTATCTTAGTGCGGTTCTAACGCCTATGAGCTATATGTGTATCAAATATTTCACGTTCCTTGGTGGTATTCAATTAATATTTATAGTTTTAGGGGTTGTTACCCCTAGCAGCATTGTACCCCTTAGCAGAACGTGACAAAATGTAAACCTGGTTTACTTTTGATATGTATTGTGTAAAAATAAAAGTACAAATTTTTTGTTTTTTAGCTTTAAGGAAATTATAACAAACAATACTTATTGTTTTAGGGGTTGTTTTAACCCTTACAAGCCAAATATTTTAAAATCCTTTCTTTATGAGCCTCTAGCCCGTATGCAAAATGCGTGTATCAAATTTCTCGTTCCTAGGAGGTAGGGTTTTTGAGATACATAACAAACAATATTTATTATTTTAGGGGTTCTTTCAACCCTTACAGGAAAAATATTTTAAAATTGTTTCTTAGTTCGCCTCTAGCCCCCTATGAAAAATACGTGTACCAAATTTCACGTTCCTAGGCGGTAGGGTTTTTGTGATATATAACAAACAATACTTATTGTTTTAAGGGTTGTTTCAACCCTTAAAAGTCATATACAGTATTATAACATTATTTCATAATGCGCCTCTAGCGCCTACGAAAAATACGTGTACCAAATATTACGTTCCTGGTAGGTAGTTTTTTTTAGATATATAACAAACAATACTTATTGTTTTAGGGGTTGTTTCAACCCCTAAAAGTCATATATTATAAAATTATTTCTTAATGCGCCTCTAGCGCCTATGCAAAATACGTGTACCAAATATTACGTTCCTGGTAGGTAGTAAATAAATAAGTTACACAGAATAATGCATCCGATTGTTTTTTAGATATGTAACAAACAATAATTATTGTTTTAGGGGTTGTTTTAACCCTTACAGGCCAAATATTTTAAAATCCTTTCTTAATGAGCCTCTAGCCCGTATGCAAAATGCGTGTACCAAATTTCTCTTTCCTAGGAGGCAGGGTTCTTGAGATATATAACAAACAATATTTATTATTTTAGGAGTTATTTCAACTCTTACAAGAAAAATATTTTAAAATCGTTTCTTAGTTCGTCTCTAGCCCCCTATGACAAATACGTGTACAAAATTTCACGTTTCTAGGCGGTAGGGTTTTTAAGATATATAACAAGCAATATTTATTGGTTTAGGGGTTGTTTCAACCTTTACAGGCCAAATATTTTAAAATAATTTCTTAGTGCGCCTCTATATGACAAATACAGTAATACATTTTAATTCGTTGGTAGTTAATTTACAAATCGCCTTTTATTCAGATTCAAGCTACGATATTAAACATGATTTTCTACGAAATAAAAGAACACAAACTTACTGTGTGAAGGGTTTACTTTAAGACAAAGCCTTTCAAGAGGTTTACTGTAAGACAACATCAAGGGGGAAAGCTAAGGGTGGCAATTTAAATTCAATTTACCTCTTTGTTTCGACGTCGTGTCTACAATCTAGTGTAGTGAGTTTTCTACTAATACTTTTCTAAGGTAGAATTATGGTTCGTACACATACATGTGCATACAAGCAAATTGAAGAAAGCAAGGAAAGGATTTAGAAGATTTGTAGAATCTTAACTCCGTGTGTGTTTACACTTGCTCGTAGTCGCGAGTTTTGTTGACACTAACTCCTTCGGGGAGTATTTCTCTAGGACTTGATGTGCGAGGACATACCAGTCTGTTTTATAGATAAAATGGGGGGATAAATTATGGTTGTAATTCAAGTACTAATAGGCTACAGTTACTTTGATGCAATTCAAACATTTTAATAAACCCATATTTAAGATTACAATTCAGGACTAGAAAGCAATGCGTTATTTCATTGACAATTTGATGATTAAAAAAACGTTTATTGTAAATTATTTAGAAACGAAAATGTGCAAGTTCAATTATTCTAATGTGGTCTAGAAATAATAATAGGTCTACAAAACAATTCGACCACGCAGCTGAACCGCTGACGTGAGTTGAGCTAATTTCCAAAATTAAATTTATAGGCCTGTGTTTTAGGGTTTCAACCAACATTATGGGAAATATGTCTATTCACGACGGTGCTGAAAAGATGCAAACTGGTTCGTACGCCATTCCGCATATTGGGAGTATCTTCAATACACAAAGCATTGCGTGCTTCGCATGCCATTCCGAATATTGGGAGTATATTCAGTACACAAAACATTGTGTGTTTCACACGTCAACGGCGTATTGGGAGTATCTTCAACACACAATGCATTGCGTGCTTCTCACGCCAACCAAATTGTAGAATCCACCACATGGCTTTGAATCGGGTACTTCTATGGCATTTTACGTTTTGATCGATTTTGGGGGAACCAAGCAAGCTATAAGGTCGCGTAAAAAACAAAATGTGCAGAATAACATCATACATTTATATTTGTAGAAAAAACTAAAAAAAATTCATTCTCGTAAGAAAAATCTCAAAAACTATTTACTTCCGGTCAAAAAATTCATTCTCGTAAGAAAACTCTAAAAAAATAGTTACTTCCGGTCAGAAACGTGTTTCCGATTATTGGATTGTTTTGGCTAACGAACTCGTCCGAGCGACGTATACAACCAACATGTTTACCAAATTTGAACCAAATTGGACTTAAAATGCGGCCGCTAGAGTGCAAACACATATATACATCGCGCTACAGACTTGAAATTCTACAGTGACTAACACATATGTAAAAGAAATACCCCTGAGTATCAGTTAATTCTGACTGATCCAAACAAAATGGCGGAAAAACAAAAAAACAACGAAATCAGCAATCGTATTTTAAGGGTAAACCTACTTTTATTTAGAACTAGCTGACCCGGCAATGCTTTGCTATTGCTTAATTTTAAACTTTGAAAGCCTGTAATTCGTATCCCTGAGGGCCGATGTAAATTATAATGGGATTCTGCTCATTGCTTGATATACCTAACCTAAAATTATATTCATTTTTTGATCCAAATCAGTTGTTGATCAAAATCAGCTGTTGATCAAAATCAGCTCTTTTAAGCTTTTCATACGAACAGCTGTTTCTGATAAAATCAAAAGAAATATTTCTTCTTCTTCCTTAAGATTGACTTTCCATAAGATTAACATTGAAACTTTGAGGGCCACTGGGGCGTAGCCCTAATGTCCTAGGACTTTGGTAAATGGCCTAAAACCTTCCCAGGGTTAACCTGTGTTACTATGCAAAATTTCAAAGCGATCGGATGGACGGTTAGATAACGCATAAAGGACAAACATACAGACAAACGTACATACATTGAATTTTATATATATAGATAGGAACAGCTACAGCTGTTTAGACTATTTTAAATCTATCAGCTGACTGTGTGTATCCACAAAAATGAACATATTTGGTAATAAACATTGGCATTTGTTATTAAGTTGCATTGTAAAGTGTCTTATGTACCATGCCGTTTTCAACTGAGCAAAAAGTGAAATGTTGTTCCTGGGCTATTGCCTTTGAAAATGATTATGAAGCAATAAGGTGTTTTAGGGAAAGGTACCCAGTTGTAGTTCCACCGTCAAGGAAATCTATTCGTAAGTGGAAGACTATCCTACTAGAAACGGGGTCAATAAAAAAAAAATACCATAGATCCTCCAACATAGAAAATGAAGAAATCGTATGTGCTGCTTTCATGGAATCTCCAAATACGCCTAATTCATTAAGAAAGGTGGAATCTGCTACAGGGATACCGAAGTAATCTGTCCAAAGGTATGGCAAAAAGAACAAAATCAAACATTATAAAACTCATTTAGTTCACGGACTGCTTGAAGATGATCCTGAGAGACGATTGGAATTTTGTTCGAAAATAATTGAAAAGACTGATGTAGATAGCAAATGGCATGAAGGAATCGTGTTTTCAGATGAAGCGACATTTTATCGAACAGGAACTGTAAACAGGCATAATTGTCATTACTATAACACAAAAAATCCACATATCTTACAAGAAGAGAAATTAAAATCAACAGGTGTAACAGTTTGGGCTGCTGTTACCAAGGATGGTGTTTTGTCGTATGACATATCCCGACAAACAATGACTGGAGAAAGGTATGCACCAGTTTTAAGCAATCACATAGTTCCTCATCTTTCTTAGCCTGAGATGAAAGACGTTTTTTTCCAACAGGATGGAGCTCCTCCGCATTATGCTAATGTGGCCAAAGCAGTTTTGGACCAAAATCTCCCCAACCGTTGGATAGGTCGTGGCAGCAGCTTCATGGACTGGCCAACAAGGTCTCCAGACTTGACTGTTTGTGAATTTTTTCTGTGGGGCTTTTTGAAGGAGAAGGTTTATTGTCATAACATTGCAAAAGACGATGAACTAATGAGGTTGATCGAAGAGGAACTGTTGTTGATACCTCGAGAGTTGTTCAGCAAAGCGTATGACTGTTTTCTATTTCGTTGTCATCAGTGCATTGCGATCGATGAACATCAGTTTGAATAAGGTTTACGGATCAAATAGATTTAATTTATTTATGAGTTACTTATATCTTTAATTCCCTAACGTTGTTTAGTGCTTAGTAACATCGTTAAAATTCAATAATTATGTTGTAACACTTAAGCAAATAAAACTATTTTAACGAAAAGGTACTATTTCTTTGATATCCCGCCATTTTGTCCTAATGTGTCAGAATTAACTGATACTCAGGTGTATTTCTTTTACATATGTGTATGTTAGGACTGTTGAGTTTCAGGTTTGTAGAGTGTTCGGTGCATCTAATATATTAATTCAAAAATAGGGACCTCTTCGTTGGACACCCGGTATATGATTTTTAATGACACCCCAAAACTTGTTATGGGGACCATGATGGGTGCCATTTGCTACTCCCGACCTTGGGTCTTACCATAAGGGCAACTGCAATAGCTCATTTTTCCTATGGGAATTCGTTAATAAAGTACAGTTCACTAAATGACAAAGACAATCTTTTTTCGGCTCGCATTAAAATGCCGATATATTGAAATCCTGCGAAAATTTTAAAAATATTTACTCCCACTATGTATGACTTTTCTCAACGTTTTCTACTTCAGCTCGCATTAAAATGCCAAAGTATTGAAATCCTGCGAAAATTCTAAAATATTTACTGCAACTTTTTATGACTTTTCTCAACTTTTTCTACTTCGGCTCGCATTAAAATGCCGAAGTATTGAAATCCTGCGAAAATTTTAAAAATATTTACTCCCACTTTGTATGACTTTTCTCAACGTTTTCTACTTCAGCTCGCATTAAAATGCCGAAGTATTGAAATCCTGCGAAAATTCTAAAATATTTACTGCAACTTTTTATGACTTTTCTCAACTTTTTCTACTTCGGCTCGCATTAAAATGCCGAAGTATCTTGCGAAAATTCTAAAAACTTTACCTCCATTTTGTATGACTTTCTCGACGTTTTGGGGGCGTCTGAACGCGATAAAGCAATAAAACATTTTGTGTCCATGTTTCTGTGAGTGTGTGTGTCTCTCTGTCTGTCTGTGGACACGATATGTGCACTCACAGACATCGTAGAAAACTGTGATGCCAAAATTATCGTAATTTTATTGCGGAGAGTTGAAAAGTTTTTCAGCTTCCTAGCGTGATAGCAACTTGACGTGCGTGATAAAAACTTCATATTTTTTAGTATTAAAATAAAAACACGAGCAGAAGTCTCGAAAAAGTGTTTCACCTTGTTTAACACATTAGAACATGATGTATGCAAAGATTTTAAAGTCGACTAATATTATATGGTCGGATTATGAGGTCCTGATTATCAAGGTTTCACTGTTCCTAGTACATTTATATTTGTATATTAAGTAGGCTTAATACATTTTAAATGTTTCCGTACGAAGTCTACGTATCTGCATTAAATATTAACAACGCTCAATATCACCAACAGATAACTAGTTCCATAATACATTTCTGATTGTCGCCCTTATTTATGTTTGTGCTCAAAACAAAATGTTAAACAGCTGTGAAATTTGTATATTCTTAATTTCATTATAAAAGGATAATTTAATTAAGAGCTAAAACATAATACAATAGACTCTCTTCACTTGACGAAACTATGTTCACAATTGCCTTAATATACTCAAACTATTTCCCTTTCCAATTATTAGTATATTATCTGCACCACGCAAGTTATTTAAGCCACAATCAGGTTATCCAAATGTATACTGCTATTTTCTTTGCCGTTTGCCTTTGATTCACAGTAAACTGCTTTTGAACAACTTCTCTCGAAGCAAATTGATTTCTTACCTTGATTTTGTTCTTTTGCTTATTTAGAGTACAAAATTAAGTATGAATATTTGAAATTTTACTATATACTTACATCCACTATTACTTCAATGTAATATGTTAATTTCAATTATATAGGTAGTTATTTTTGTTTATTGTTTAGCATTTAGTATTATGTAATGAAAACATTAATTAAGAGGATGGATAGTAATTAAGTAAAATTTGTTATATAGACTGTTTTTGTTTGTTTGTTATTGTTTAGTATTCTGTGGTAAATGTATTAATTAAGAGGATTAGATTATCATGTTAATTTCAGTTATATAGAGTGTTATTTTTTGTTATAATAGTGAGTCTATAATGAATGCATGAAGGCGATAAGATTAGGTTAGTTCTAATTGTATAATAATTTTGTAATGATTGTGTTAGGAGGATATTATATTATGTACATGTTGCTGTTGATCCAGCAGACGATCAAGAAATGATCATTGCTGTAATTGTGCAATAAAGCACTATTTATTATTATTATTATTATTTCTTCAATGTAATTTTAATAATTAAATTTTAGCATTGTACTATTTGCCCAATTGCAAATAAAATAATTCGACCACGCAGCTGGACCGCTGACGTGAGTTGAGCAAATTTCCAAAATTAGCCCTAAGTTTATATGCCTATGTTTTAGGGTTTCAACCAAAAATTTGGGAAATAGGTCTACTCACGAAGGCGTTGAACTGCTGTCTGTGTGTACGTAATATTAGTAGAATTTGTTTGCGCCTAGTGGCCTCGCGAGTTTGCACCACTTGGTTTCGAACCGGGTACTTTTATGGTACTGTATTTTACGTTTTGGTCGATTTTGGGGGAACCAAGCGAGCTATAACGTCGCTACAAAAACAAAATGTGCAGAATAACATCCTACATTTATATTTTTAGAAAAAACTCTAAAAATATTTAATTCTCGTAGTAAATATCTCAAAACAAAAAATAATTACTTCCAGTCAAAAAACGTACTTCCGGTTGTTGTATTTATTTGGCTAACAAACTCGTCTGAGCGACATAGACAACCAACACGTGAACCAAATTTGGACCAAATCGGACGTAAAATGCGTCCGTTAGAGTGCGCACACTTACATACATAAATATATACATACATAAATATGAATTTTAATGACACCAGAAAACGTGTTCTGGGGACATGATCGGTGCCCATTTGCTACTCCCGACCTTGGGTCTCACCATAAGGGCTACTGCAATAGCTCATTTTTCCTATGGAAATTCGCTAAAAAGGTTGCAGTAGTTTCTGGATAACAAATGAAATTGATTTCAATAAACAGATCTCGCAGCCTACGTCATGGCTCCATTACTTCCGTTGTTCTATATACCTGCTGATTTCTGTCCAACACTCTCCACCCCGTAGGTGCGTTTTCCGCTCACTTTCATTCATTTATTGGAGAATACACACTATAATTTTGTAGTTAGTTAATTCAGTTTCTTCGTTCTTTTTCGTATAGTTTGTTTTTTATTTATCTTTTTACATTTTTTTGATACATAAAATCATAGGAATGAGCTATTGTTTGAGTTTAATTATACAGGGTGTCCCCGAACTCTCTGGACCCCTTTTGTGGATATGTTCCTGGGATCCAGATAAACATATTTCACAATATAAACATGGGTCTACGTTGCTTATTTTTTCGTCTGTCTGTCTGTATGTGTTTTTTTTACAAAATACTTAATATTTTTTGAAGTAGAAAAGATAATGAGCTAAAACTGTGTACACCTATTTGTTGCGTAGCCTTTTATCACTGTACAAAAAATTACAAAATTATTTTAAATATTTTAAAAATGGCGGCTGTTTATAATTTTTAATGTAAAATATCTCAAAAGCCGCTTACTTTACGAAAAAATTTCAAGAGACAAAACAATTTATCTTTTTAATGACAAACACAATGATGTTTTTATTTTGTCTGTAGCTCAAAGGATAACAGAGATATTGACAAAAAAAGGAAAATTTTATTTCTTTGTAGTTGTCAACAATACCCAGAATTGCTCTAGAAACAAAAATATTTTAAAGCTACTATGAGCTAAAATAATAAGTTATTTGCATTATGTTCCGAGCACTTTCTGAGCTGATTTTACTAGCAAAAAATAATGAAAAAAGTTCATATATTCATAGGTCCGGAAATGCTTCGTTAGCGAGTTACAGCTGGCGAAAGATTTCACCCATGTTTCGGATTATTCACAGAAACGAATCGCTATTAAAATATGTAGGACGTTAATTAAGGTGTGAAATTTAATTTAATTTACGTAAAATGAGCGGATACATTTAAAAAAAAATAGGTCCCAGTACTGTACTTTTCATTACTTTTTGAGCTGATTCCACTAGCAAAAAATAATGAAAACGTTCATATATTCATAGTTCCGGAAATGCTTCGTTAGAGTTACAGCTGGTGAAAGATCTCACCCGTGTTTCAAATTACTCACCGAATCGAATCCCTATTGAAATATGCCGTTAATAAAGGTGTAAAATTTAATTTAATTTACGTAAAATTAGCAGATAAATTTAATAAAATCGGTCCCTGTTCAGTAACGCAGTAATTGTTGCGATATTTGACCCAAAGCATATTAAAATAGTTTGTTTCTAGATTAATTCTGGGTATTGTTGACAACTACCAAGAAATAGAATTTTCCTTTTTTTGTCAATATCTCTGTTATCCTATGAGCTACTGACGAAATAAAAAAAAAAAACCATTGTGTTTGTCATTAAAAAAGAAATTTTTATTTGCCTCTTGTAATTTTTTCGTAAGTAAGCGGTTTTTGAGATATTTGACGTTAAAAATTATAAACGGCCGCCATTTTCAAACTATTTAAAATAGTGTTCCAATTTTTTGTACAGTGATAAAAGGTTACGCAAAAAATAGGTAACCTATACAAAGTTTGAGCTCAATATATTTTCTACTTCAAAAAATATTTAGTAAAAAACACATACAGACAGAAAAATAAGCACCGTAGACCCATGTTTATATTGTGAAATATGTTTGTC
>JAGFPH010009303.1:11033-48023 GCA_018207615.1 Philaenus spumarius | reverse complement strand
TCACTTTATTTACTTAGTTTACTGGTAGTAGTTCGGCTGTTTGGATCGATCTGAGTCTACTACGTACCTAACAGAGTCTTGGATTTGAGTGTTTAAAGTGGATGTAGTGTGGGTCGGTTGGAACATATGTGAGCATATGTGGAACATTGTGTATTGTGATTCTACAATACAAGGGACGTCAGAAAGTGAGTGTTTTATATGTGAGAAGAGTTTAGAAGAAGGAGTTACAGTTACTGCAAAGAAAAGAGGAAAGCAAACTTCAAAGAAAGCAAGCCTTGAAAGGGAGAAGAATACGTCATATTTGACAGAACGACGGTCAAAGTTCCACGTCAAGTCAAGCACGTGTCAAATAAAAGTAATAAAAACGGTTTGTCTCACTCGTCAGAAATAAGCTGGAAGCTGCAAACATAAGCACCAACCAACCTAAAGAAGTTGCTGATATACTTATAGTTAGCACCTCAAACTCTACAGCCTCCTGGTACGAGGCAGTTTTGATTGTAGGCATATGCATCGACCTGCTCAATGGGACGTCTGCTTCGGAAAATGTGTTTCCGAAAAACCTTTGAAATCGAGCGCCCCAGATCATGTATTCATCCACTTCACAGAAAACCTTCTCCTCCTCCATGCCATCAGAGGATATGTTCAATATCTAACTTCTTTTGTTTTGGAAGAATATAATTTTGTTCTCTATTCCAAAAGAAACCGCTGTTGGTAGAGATAAGTTAACTTCTATTGGTGCATCAACAGCTGACATTACAGATGCAGAGAAGAGGACTATGGTTGCTCTCTACTGTGAGGAGACCAAGCAATCTCTGGAAAGTCTCCGTTCGGCAAACTTCAACACGACAATTACCAAAGTCAACCATGGAAAGCTGCATAAAAACCTCTGATGCTGCCCATTACCTACTTATTAAGGTGTTACCATCAAATAATGGTGTGGATGGGCACACAAAAATCCATATAAGAGGGGGGAGAGGTTTACAATATAAAAAAATAATGACAACCAGGGTTGCTGCTCCTCTCTCCTTGCTGAAAACCGTGTCATGCAAGTGCCTAACATGGTGTCGAAAATCGGGCCTCAATTGCTCCTTTTTTTGTAAATATTGCTCCGGACAGTAGTATGACAACAGGCAGGTTATTTCGCTCTAGAATGATGATGAAGATAACACCCACCTTTCACTGGAATAGGATGTTCCAGAAGAATCCCCTTCCTACACCTTCAGTAGCTGTCAAAGCCCTCGCCTGTAAATAGCGTACAGATTTTTTAAAAGTAATATTTAATTTCTTATTAATCGTTTGTATTATCGACTTCCATGTTGCAATTGTTTTGGTGTAATGGACATAATAAGCAATAAAAACAGTGAAATATATGTTGATAATTGTTCACTCTCTACCAGAATTTCTTAGTAGGATAATCATAACTAACTGATGCAAAAAATATATATGTTTAATACACATGTACATGAATACTGTATCATTAACATTTTACCAAATTAACCGAGTTCGATGAACATAAGAGGAATGCCATTCGCTTCGCTCGCAGTTGGAAAATTCGCTAAAGAATCTCGTTAATCTATGGCTCGTTTGTACATAAGTGACCAAGCACAAATCAGCTGTTTTATTTGGCAGCTGACTCAAACTCATTAAACATTATCTCCATAAGATTAACATGGGAAATTTGAAGGATTGTTTGCCGGAGCTCCTTCTCGTGTTAATAGCGGCTAAAGGGATGATTGGATCTTGAATCTGACGGAAAATCTCTCCTTTGAAATTAAATTTTCTACAACTTTTTATTTAACATTTTTTGCTATTTCTTAAAGCTTTCTTACTAAATGCGCTCAAAGTGGGAAAATGAAGAAATTGAAAAAATCTAAAAAATCTTTTCCGTCTAAAAGGTGCTTCCAAAATTTAAAAAATGTTACAATCTGGCAATTTTCCCACAAGTTTCCCGTCGAGAGCTTTAATTCAAGTATGAGGTTGAGGGGGGTACGATTACGGGAAGTGCCTAATAATTAATGTCAGTGAATCGGTGAAATCGTCTAGCTTTAAAGACTTTGGGCTGAGCCTCCATTCTCGGATGAATAGTGGCTAAATGGATGATTGGATCTTGAATCTGAGGGAAAATCGTTAGTCTGAAATTACATTTTCTACAACTTTTGTATTTAACATTTTTTGCTATCTCTTACCGTTTTCTTATAAAACGCGCTCAAAGTAAAAAAATGAAATATTTTTAAAAATCTAAAAAATCTTTCCCGCCCAAAAGGTGCCTACAAAATTAAAAAATGTTAACTTCTGGCAAATTTCCTAAGAGTTTCTCGTCGAGAGCTTTAATTCAAGTATAAGGTTGAGGGGGGGTCCGATTACGGGAAGTGCCTCATAATGAATGTCGATGAATCAGTGTTACCGTCCAGCTTTATATAAGTAGATTAAATGATCTACAACTTTTATAAAGTCAATTTTTCTGTAAAATAAAGGCTTCATGGAGTTTTCATGAGACAAGGTAACAAAAAAGTTAAACTTGTGCAAAACTTAAGATTTTACCCCTATTTCGCTGCTCCATATCTCAGCAACCGTTGGTCTTATATACAAACTTAAAACAGCAAATTTGATGGGGTGATGATATATGCGAAAATGAACAGGAAAGACGTTATAGCCCAATAACTAAACAAAAGTGCAAACATTTCACGATTTAGCTAATATGGACATGGGGCTAGTGCAGACGATGCTAATATCAGTCTTAATGTTAGTACAATAATGTGGGTAAACATTTTTAGTGGTTGGCTACACTGATATTAAACAGATGTTGAAGTAAAAACATTATGGCTTGCTTTGTTTTTTTGTTTTGTTTTTTTTTTCGTGGGTTCTGCTTTAAATTTATATGTAAATAATAGGTAAGTTAACTCATATTTATTTATTTGTTTATAATTTTACTCTAATAACTTTGGAAGTACACTATTTTATTTGAATGATGTAGTTTTAAATTCAGCCTTTTGAAGAAAGGAATTAATATTAACTTAACTTTTTTTATAAAACATTAGCATGGGGCTAATGTGGACATGTCAATAAAGAAATAAATGTCAATAATAGAAATGTTATAAAGTTGTTTAAAAAAAAGTATAAGTATAATAATAAATAATAAAATATTTGAATAAGATATAATATAAACAATAATGAATAATATATGTTTCCACCCCACTTTAGTCACGGATTGAAGCCTTTAGATATTGCTGTGCTTGAACCTTTTAAGGCAGCTTTGCGGGTAGCTTTCAATGACTTAACACGTCCACTGGCCTTCCACAAGAGTGGAAAACACTGCCATTCTTGTTGAAGTTGCATACTTGAACTGCCACTCCTCAAAAAGTCGCATCTTCTTAACCTAAACCTGGAATTTTGGTTTTAAACCATCTTTTTTTCTGTAGAGGATTTTTTGTGGAGTTATGTCTCTGACAGACCATTAGCAAACAATGCAATGACAGAACCAACTATTGATTTAATTGATGATAATTATCCAACAGAAGAACCAGGTATTTACTGTTCATGATTTCACTCAGGTTTCAAGCAAAAATAAAAACAAGAAGGAAAACTAACATTCTATGGTGAAACTGACAGTCAACCATCCTGTCACTTTACCATTTTTAATGACTCTATAGTTAACACCAAAAAAATATATATACTAAGTACAAGTCACGTTACCATTCCAGGCTTACTACACCATTAGTAACACGAGAAAGCATTTGACCTTTCCAAAAACTGTTCGGAGGAAAGAATTATCAAATGAAAGAGAAAGAGGCAAATCGGGAATCTTTACAGATACTTCACTCAATAAATGAATGAAAGGAAAATAAGGAAATTAAAATAAAAAGAGGAGAAGCACTCCCAACAAGCAAAGAAGAAAGCTGATAAGAAAATAATGTTGAAATCCAAGAGGCAAAACAACAGAACTCAAAAAAAAAATGAAACGGAAACAGAAGAATCTGATGAAGCAATTGATATTCTGTCTAAAAATAAAGGCTTTGAAATTATTTGTCATTTAGAGTAAATTTTTGAATTATTATGTGAAGTAAAATAAGAATTTATAATTTTAGTAAAAATAGCAAGTTTTGTTTCATGACATAAATGACAGCAGCAGAAATAATTGTTATTTTCTAATTTTGCATACCTTTGGTTAAATTTTTAAAAGAAATAATAACAGATTTCTTCTTAGCTGTAGGAACTAGTTTAAAAAAACTAACAATGGTTGTGTATTATAGAAAACCAAACATGATTATAAACGCCTTCAACAACGTAAAATACTTATTTTTTACATATTGCATATAATCTACTGTAATATGATACATTTTTTTACAAATAGCAATAGTTTGTAATAAATAATAATAATTTCATTGTATTTGTCAATAAAAATTGTGTTCTGTTTGATTATACACAAAAGAATATGCATTTTTTATTGTGTCCACACTAGCCCCACCTACAATTTTTAATATTCCACTTTAGACCCTACCTGCGGCTAAAGTGGACAAATGCAACATTTTCTTAAAAACTAAATTTAAGTATCAACATAAAACAATAGAACTTTTTTAAATTCAGAGAAATTTTGGCAAATAAACCCTCTTCTTAGCATTTAACAAAACATTTCTTTTTTGATTATATTGAAAATATGATTACAACATGAAAAAAAGTGTCCGCACTACCCCCCTCTACCAATATAACTCTTATAACAAAAGTTGTCATGGGTCTAGGATGATGAAAACTGGGATTCATTACTACTTTTTCAAATAGATGTATGCACATACCAAACTATTCATATCCTCTTACTTTAACTATATTTTTGATGACATAATTTAAGTAAATATTACCATAGTTAAATACGTACATTGAAACACGAAAATTAAAGAATTTACATAAATAAATACTAATTTATATTTCCATTAATTTTATATTTACAACTACATATTATAAATTTTAACCTCCATCGAGTTTAAATATATACATTCACCCACTTCAAATAAACACATTAGTCTTCTAAAACTCTCTGAATTTGTTAACACTTCCTATGACATACTTTAACACAAACATCTACTTTAAGTATTTACATTCAACTCCTTTAAAATATACATTCAAATACTAAAATATACATATAATCTCTTCTTTAAATTCGTTTTCAAAATAGTACTTTAAATAAACATTCAAATTAATTAATTATGTACACTCACACAAAATACATTAATACATACATTAATAAAAGTTATTAAATACTAATTTTCGTTCGTTTTAATTATATTTCCGATTACATACTTTAAATTATAAACATCCACACACTTTAAATATATACCAAATAAGTAAACAAATGCATATGTTAGAGTAATTAAAACAAATATTAACTTACATAAATAAAATGTCTGATAAAATCATTTTATTCAAACAACATCCATGTAAGTTTACCTACTTAAACATTTGTCTACGTAAGTAGACAAATTCGCTTACTGCTTAAGTAATACATTTCCAATAATTTACTTTAAATGCAACCATTCTCCTACTTTATATAAGTACATTCAATTCAAATATATGCATTCAGATATTTTAAATGCTTAAATGTACTTACTTTAAATTTAAATGGTCACCTACTTCAAATACATATACTTAACTAGTTGTATTGCTCATATTCCATCACCTGTATTGTATTGCTATAATTTACCTGCAATACATATATTACAATATTAATACAATATACTCATATTGTTAATATTAAATATTAATACGCATATATTAACCAACTTAATCTTAAATTATTGAAATGATTTAGTAAATACTTACTCTTCAAACATCAACACAATGGTTTCACACAATATCATTGCCTGCAACAAACAGTCGGATCCTGTTAGACTAAACAGATAATAGTCAATGTTTGTTCGTGATGGTTTGTTTAATGTTATGACGTAACAAATGACTATGTTGCCGATCAACCCTAAGGAGGAGAACACTATCAGAAGTACACTGACGTGAGTCAGGGATGAATGTTTTATGTCTACACCGTTAAAAACTTGGAAATATTCGTCGTCACACATATCACTTGTTGTCGAGATATCTTGTCCTTAAGCTAAACAAATGAGCCTCTTTGAATAGTTCATATTCCATCCATAGGCAACTAGAAATGGGTTTCAGTTTAAACAACAATCTTGAGTAAAAACAAATTTGAGTATTTTACGTCCTGTAGAATATCAAGTAAAATAAGTGTACACCGTTTGTTATTCGGTTTTTAATTATTATGTAATTAAAATTCATTATATGCTTTCCACTAACTAAGAGGAATGTCAAGCTGAATGTACCCAAACACCCAAAAACACATTAATCTCAAAAAATTACTTTTGTAATAATTCAAAATATCTTAACAAATCATAAATTTTGTTTATACAATTTTCCCATAATGTAGGTTTTTAGAGTAAAATAACAGAGTAAGGAAATAGTACCATTCCATCTGGTGACTTCTAGGGCACTTGTAAATAATAAGTATTACAAGTTGTGTCGTGAGTGATGATGAGAAACGGGAGTTGGGGGGGGGGGGGGGATCAACTGTAACCGATGATGCTCGAATGTTTTTGAACTGAAACAACTAAATACAAATTCTTATTTCAGGTCGTTGACTGAATGACACAATAAAATTGCTGGTTGACAACAACCAATAGATACTACACACCTTTAGAGAAACGATTAAATTGCTCAACTGATCATACAATCTGTTTACACTTGTTCAATAGCCCGGTCCACTACTTAGTAACTGACGTCGAATTTTTAATTCCTTTTGAGTAACTTTGAATAACGTCTTATGTAACACGCACTGTTAGTTGATCGACAACGCAATGTCAACTCACCTTAACACAACCTTCGTCTGAATAGATCATGTAATGGGTGGACCACGCCTAAATAAACACGTAAATTGAATACACAAATTAACTGAACGCAACGTTTTACTAATGTAGGTTAAGTACCTTCTATAATAATATTACTTAATTAGGTTTGATTGTGATCTCAGTTTATTTAAATCCAGTTATCGAATCCTGCTTTGCCATAGATGCATATTTATGTAATACGTAGTATTAAAAATGTATATACGATAACATTACTCAAATTTTTATTGATTTCAAGGAATTTTGTTTATTAAAATGTATTTATGGTATACAGTATACAATTTTTAAAATAGTAAACAAAACCTCGGACAGGTATGGTAGTTTGCGAGCTTTAAGTTTTTTAAAGAAACACGGACATTTTAAATTAAAAATCCTAAATACAAATTTAAAATAAATCTAAGAAAATATAACTAATAATACCAAGAATGAAATTTGATTCAACGTAATCCTTATTGCCATTTGAATCCTTAAAGACAAAATACATTTTTAAATATAATACTTAAACTTAGTTATAACAACTAAAAGATATATATATTGAAACAAATTAATGAAACATGAATTTAAAATATTCGTTTATAACGCTATCTGCGTAAATTAAATTACATTTTCGATGAGTTTTATACAAGGAATAAAATTGTTTTTACATCCCTTACTATAATAAAATTGAAATTTATTTACAGTACTACAATATTCTTTACAAATTATACATACATCCCTAATACCTAATTTAATATAAACAGAAAACATAATTCTTAAAACATAAAAACTAGAAATATAAACTTAATATAAACCGGAGAAAAAATCATTCCTAACTAAAACATAAACTTAAACTTTTCTTAATAATTAAAATTAAATTAAACAAACGTAAACCAGAACTGCAAACAAAAAAGCACCCTTTAGGCTGTGCCTGTATTGGGTTTACCTTGAAGGTAAAACTGGGATGGATGGAAGGAACGGACTGGCAATTAAATACTAAAATGTCGATATTATTAAAACACTAGGGGAGACCCCTGCGTGCTTCGCACGCCAACCCCCAATGGAACCTTCTAAAAACATACGTTATGTTTTATTTATAATAAAGTTGTAATATTAATAATAACCTCAAAACTAAAGTGGTAAATAATATTAAATGTTCAAACCAAATTATTTCTTATATTTTATAACAGCAGTTAATAATAGTTAAAAGAACCAGCAAAGCTCAGGTCTACACTTTAAAACCCTAACCTAAAAGCTAGAAATACAAAAATAATTGCTTCAAATTTTGAAATCAGCTGTTAATGGAAATATTGAAGCAAACATCTATATTATCTGTTATTTTATTCAATTGGTTGCTATGGTAATAAATGTAAATACATGTGTTGGTTTATCATTCCAGGCTTAACCTAAGATTTTTTCCGACTAAATTTACAAAATATTAAAATAAAAAAGTTTTTTACCGAAATGAATTATAGCCTATGTTACTCAGGGATAGTGTAGCTTTTATTAGTAATACTATTTATTCAATCGGTTCAGTAGCGCCAGAGATTACCCCCTACATACAAACAAACAAACAAACAAACTTTACCTCTTTATAATATTAGTATAGATCTGCCATTAGCATGTATAACCAAAACGCGAATAATCACTAAGCAATAACTTATGTATTATTACAATATTTTCCACAAATTCGAGATTAGAAAAACAAATACTGATTTATCAAAGTCATACTCAAAAGGGAATTTATTCCAGAGTTTAGGGACTAGATATACATAAGATTTTTTAAAAGCTTCCGAGATGAGTTTTGGAATGTTGTATTTATTGGCCTTACTGCGTAGTCTAGATACATATACAATTATATTTCCGCTTATTACCACTTTTTACAAAAAAAAAAAACCTCTTAAAAGTTCATAAACAAATAATTGAAGAAACGGTAATATTCAACGTAAAAAAAAGTCGGAAAAGGTGGTTCGCGTATTCCCTTAAAGAGAATAGCTCTAAAATATGTCTGTGCTATTATTAAGGGCCGTAATGTTGACAAATACGTTCCTCGCCATGATATTCCGTATTGTAACCCTGAGCTAACAAGGGCAAAGTAAATAGTTTTTCAAATAGATAACGGACATATATATTGTAAACAATTTAATTTTCCTAGACCTTAGATTAATTCAGATCATAATTTGTTCCCATGAATCTTATAGTTCAGATTACCACCAAAAGTAACCCCACGATACCTAATATTATCACATGTTTCAATACACATACAATCATTACATGAACTCAAAGAATTTGACTCACTTGAAATACATTTATGACATTTATAAATCAGATTATTCTCTATCAACGCAGACTTTCTTATACTAAAATTAACTAATTTAGCTTTACTGCTTAGTAACATAAAATTTGCATCAAACTAGTAACTCAATCTACCTATGTCATTTTGGAGATAAAAATGAAGTTGTGAGCCTAGTTCAATACAATAAATCAGGGCAGTATCATCCGCAAATGCAATTATGCCTACATAAAACCATCCCTTACACAAATAAGTCATTTACATAAACAATAAAAAGTATACCTCCTAGCACAGATCCTTGTTAGACCCCTCAAGTTATTCCCAGCGAAATACTTACGCAAATATTAATGTAAGCAGCGGAAATAAATTGTAATTCTCATAATTCCGAATAAGCTACGGATCCAAAATTAAAAGCATTCTATTATGAAGTCATACAATTTTTAAAATTACTTACATAATTTTAACTATCGTCTAATGATGGTAACTAACCTAAAGTAGAAATTATTATGTTATGCAGCTAAAAAGCTCAATTTTGATTACTGGCGTCTACGGGTAGAGACCAATAAGCAGCTCATATAAATTCTTCTAATACAAATTTGAAGATTGTTTAACTTTATACGAATTATTAGAAATAACCTACTTTAATAATTACTATCCCCGTCAGTGCCGGGCAGCTCTAAAATTTATTTTAAAATGGAGCATCACATGAGCATATTACCAACAGTCCTCTTTGCTGCATTAAAATTGGATCCTGCGTAAAGGTAACAACTGTTTTATGAAAAAAATTTAAATGACTTTTCTTAAATACATCTATTACACTTTCTCCCTTCTGCATTATATTGTACAACTTGTATGAATGAGACAATCAAGAAAACAATTACAAATGATTTTATAATTTTAATTTAATTTCTGATTAATGCTATAATCAGAAAAATTGCAGGAGAAAGATTTAATCAACGATGTATGTGGATGCTGCATTACAAACAGCGCCCCGTGTGTTTACCATAGTATTATGTTGGAAACAGATACTTGCCACATGTTATATATTACGATATATCTTTTACTCAAGATTATTTGTAACTTTTTATTGAGAAAACGCGTTTCTTGACGTTAACACTAAGAAGTGAAATGCAGTAAACAATATTTGGATTGCTTGATTCCAAAAAATATTTATATTTTGTAAGTATTAAACTAATACACACAAAAAAAAACTTTTTTTAAGCCCATTTAATTAAAACATTCAGGTCAAAGACCTCTTTTGATAGAGGACAGTATGGGCACAGACAAAATATATTATGATCCTACCTCTGTTGAATGGCCACAATGAGGTTTACCCTGCCTACTTTAAAAGCTGTACGTTACACCAGTCATTTTTAACGTACCCAGCAAGCATTGCGATCAGCTCGAAAGATTAGACAAATATAAATATCATGGAATGATGTTCGAACTTAGTTTAAAGTGCAATGAGCTTATTTTATTTATAAAATTTAAAGTTTGTAAATTGCCATATGTGTTTAAAACAGTTAACTAGTATTTTTAATATTTATGAATTAAAACAATCGTACTATGTGTATGTGCAATCCATATTGCGGTTTAGTATTATTTCATGTAGAGGTGCGGGTAAAACACGGATTGAACGCATCCTAGTAACGCAACAAGCTAACCCTAAAATAAATTAGGAAAAGTTTGAATGTATTTATCTGACATGATCTTTAAAAATATTCAACTTTTGTTATAAATTAAATGTACATTAAATCCCTTCTATCGTATATATACAAGAATAACAAAATGTGTACCAAACACACAAACAGTGAGCAAAGAAAGCGAGTTAATAAAAACGTAGAGTAAACATAATCTATTTGCACATATTACTTGTGAGTAGAGATTGGTAATAATCGCAATTAGTTCCTCACGATTACGTAATAAAATAATAGAATTAAGGGTGAATTATAAAGCTCAGTTGTTTCGTTATAATGTGCCGCTGCAATGAGAGACATGGAATCGCTTCACATACGAAGGACGTGACACAATGGTAGGGATGAGTTGGAAAAGAAGATCAGGTTGCAATTATTTGTAATATTTGTGAGTGTATAAATCCGAGCGTGTATGTATGATATCAGTATGATTTATGAGTTATGTGTGCTAAGATATTATTAAGATTTGTGAATATGGATGGGTGTGGGTATAGTTTTCCAATGTACGCAGTTGCATGCAGATGTCTTAACGCAGATGGGAATGAATATAATACATGAATGTGACTATGAGTACATAGATGTAAATAATTATTAATCATATGTATTTCTTTATTATCTTATTCGATTTTTTCTAAATTTTTTTTCTTAGCTTTCTCTTTATGTATACTGTATTTGTAATAAACTAAAAACAAGAGAATAAAGGTGACAAGCTATGTAAAATTAACATGTCTGACTTGAGATAGGTTAGATCATAATATTACATATAAACAGTCAGCTCATTACCTACACAGATGCTTGGACCCATGTAGGGGTTGTTATTAAATATAAACATGTACATTATTGTAAACAAAAAACCAAGAATAAAAATAATCTTTATTAATTAGTTTAGTTTGCTTTAAAGTTTCCTTTGACACTAGTTAAATAGTTTATTATTTTTAAATTCACCTATTTTAAAAGTGGACTTACATTCAAACATGATTACTTTGTGAGAAACATAATATAAAACTTTGATTTGTACACTAATATATAAGAACATTATAAGTTGCCTACTTTTAACTCTGAATTTCACATTCACATCGCTTCCACCTACTATAAAACACTCTAAATCCCTTGATTTTAAGTCTGCCGTAAAAAATCTTAATTTAAGAAATGCTTAGCTACCTACTTCAAACGCTGACGTTATTTCTCGCTTATGAGAGATAATTAAATAACCTGCTATAAAAATATGTGTTTACTGTTTAGTCCTATATTTCGGATTTCATTTGACAAAATAAATTTCTTTGAGACTATGTTTAGTTTTGTTGTAATAGATTTTGTGTTTTATTATTTCAAACAATAAACCGCCAAACCAATATTGTAAGTTTGTATTGTTTACACAATACAATACATTACCATTGCTGTTTAATTCTATCCGTATCTTGATGAAGGGAACATTGCCTGAATAGTTTCCATAATGCAGCTTGAGAGAAAGCAAGAGGCACGTAATATGATTACAAAGTTACTTATGCATAAACAATGAGAGGAATTGAATCTGTTAACCTTAAACAAGATATTTATTGTAAACTAAAACTTTACCTATCTAACTTTGCGTTCGCTGATGAAACTAAATCTAATCAAGCAATTCTACAAAAGTTGGTAATGAAATTGTATTTTAGAATTATCTTAGGTAAATTTGAATCTTTTGGCTTATTTTCAATGAAGATTGGATTTCAATTTTATCAACTAGCTTCACCAGCTTCGCCTATAGTAAGAACAAAAACTCATCCTAAGCTTTCTTATGAAATTTTAAACTTATTACGTGATTAGAAACCACGTACTGAAACTCTTGAAAACCTTACAACAAATATAAAGTTCAGTCTTTAAGATAGGTCATTATGTTTAATTAAGTAGTTTAAAAAAATAAAATTACATTTTAGACTATACAACAAACTAAGAGAAAGTAAAGTCTTTATCTACAAAGCATGTACAAAGGAATATAGAAATTAATTTAACTTGGATAAGATGTTCAACACGACAAAGTTCTTGATAGCCTAATATTGCAGGACTATGTTAAACTTCATCACTGGGCATTGAGGGCATGCAAAAAACTAATGTCATCCCTCAGACATTAAAATTACTTGTAAACAGTTTCGGAATACCCCGTACATAGAGTGGGAGTGTGGCGTGGAACACTCTGTAGTAATAGGGTGTTAAATCTTTAAAATGGCAAATAATAATTTATTCAGTATACAAAAAAGTACACAGTATAGTAAAATAGACTTTCTTCATTTAAGAATTAGATACATCCTCCGCTTGAGGGGAAATCAGAAGTCTCTCTAGAAGCGCGGAACATGAGGAATTTTGATGACTCATTCCAACTCTTCAGACCCGGAACCAGTACAAGAATAATGCCTACCAATCTAAAGCCTATTGTTTGAATTTATTTGATTATGTTTTCTGTTTAAATTTCTGGTTTCGTCTTATGTAAAATGTCCCCGAAAAATGTTTAACATGATTAGAAGGGAATTCATTATCCTCGCAATATCTTACTGACAACTTAGCAGTTAATTGGATCCAACTGGCATCCCATAGATATCTTTAAAACAATTTCTGAAGTCAAAGAAACTATGTTGTGCATTATCTAGTAGCAAATCAAAAATAATTGAAAAATTGCACTTCAAAATTAGCTCGTTTCTTAACCAGTAAATATACAAACTAAAGTTACAATGCGTAGAAATTATGGCAATTAAAAGGCACTGTTCTTCACATCCTGTGTTAATCGATTTCTACAGATATTAAATATTAGTGATGTTCATCGGCTACTTACTTCTTGCACCCCAGAATCTTGTGGCAGTCTTTCCAACTTCCATTTTCAATTTCTCTTAATCCTTACTTTGGCAGCAATATGCTCTCTCTACAACTTAATTGGTTTCGACACTCTGCTATAAAAAACGATTCTTTGCTAAAATTATAATCTACGTGAATAAAAGTTGCTAAAATTTCAATAACATTTTTGTCAAATCGTTTTCAATTATTGTTCAGCAAAAAACTTGTATTGTAAGAAAACCGTAATAAAGACATTTAATCTCACTAACACTTTCTCACATCTTTTTATTCCCAATATTACTGCAAGTTACTGTATTGACTTAACCATTGTAAATCAAAATAATTTATGTAAGCCTACCCTTTTTAAATCAGTGTTTAACTTCATTAAAAGATGTCACGATGAAACACAGTCTGTGTTACGAGGGCTGTAATGTTTAAAACATTAGTAAATATTGTATCAAGTCGGATACACATTTATGTTGAATAGAAATAAAGAAACATTCATACACAAGACTCTCCAGTACAGCTTACGAGACAAAAATATTTTTCATCGACTTTAAAAAATTTCTATACATTGGCCATTACAAAAACACAATTTTTTTAAAGGTTAACATAAACATTACATTATTATTACAAATAGAAATAATAAAACGAAAACGTATAAACTAACTGATACTATTTCACAAAAGCGACATTTAATTATTATTAATAAATTAAATTGCCAAAGCTTGCTGCACTAATCAGAGCCAATGCCACGACAAATGCAGATACTGGAAAAGGTATCTAATAATCCGGTAATGAAACTGGAACAACATGGGTTTAAATTAAATGTTCCGATGAAATCAATACTGATTTAATTGTGTAGAATGCTCGGAATTAAAAGCTCTATTCAACGGAAAACCTTAATGAAATCATTTAAAAGCAGGGTTACTGTTGGACAATGTGATTTATTTTTGATTATAGTTAACGTAATATGGGGCAAATTAGGGAATAAAACACAAGGTTTTTATCTATAAATATGGTTATAAAAACAATATATAGAATTATACCCTTAAGCTTATTTTAAAATTAGCCTAAACCCTCTGTACAGAAATATGTATAATGGGGGGGGGGGGGGGACGGCCAGCACAATGGCTCAGTTGTTTTCGAGCAATAAAATTTAAAGTCAGTCTCCATTGTTCTTTTAAAGAAATTATAAAAATGGATTTGATTATAATTAGTCTACATTTTTATAATTGCATACGTTGGTTATCCCTTAACCATATAATATGGAAATAATATAATCTATACGAAAGAAATGTTGGTGTTAAAAAAATTATAAACAAGTATTTAGAAATCATGTACTCTACATCTTTTCCGAATGTTTTACAATAACCGTTTTAATCTTACTTCAAGAACATCAGTAGAATACATCCTGGACTGCGGCATGCTAGAGAAATATTAAGTTTCCGCTCTAGGTCATTTCTGTTTATTCCATCTGTATTAATTTAATATACTTAATTATATTAATTTGATTAACTCTGAGTACAGGTAATTTATATAATATATAAGCTTAACAAATCCGATGCAGATGAAATGTTTAATGCAAATCATCTCAGTGTTAAATCATAAATCTACCTGTTAGATCTGATTTCAAAATTGAAAAAGATATTAACCACGAAAAGTAATAAAATTATAGTTTAAGTAAAATTAAGAGTGGTAAATAAAAATAAAGAGTTTTACATTATTAAAGATATAACGTGACAGGTAGAAGCAAATCGTCCAACTTTCTTTGTGCATAAAAATAAGCAAAATAAAATGAGGACTAGTGAAAATGTTTAGAAGTTATAAAATAAAATTTTAATCATACAATCGTAAGTAATTTGAAAGATACTCACAGGCTCATGCACATTTTCTTTAAATTATAACTAAATAACATATAATTTAACATGTAAATTGTTTAACAATATTTCAAATGTTGCAGTAATATTTTTTGTTTAAGTTCTGCCAATTACAACATAATAAAGGTTTATTTTATTTTTATTTTTATCGTAGATTGAGCTTAATTAAGTCACTCACTTTATTTTTAATTTTTACTTTTAAGATTATCTTTTATATAATTATATTGCCATCTAACAGCTGTTGTGTTTTACATCACCATTAATATCTAACTAACAGCTGTTGAATAACTTCTTTATGAATTCGTCTCACTTCAACTACCCAATAAAATTATAGGGATAAACCAGTGCTATACTAGTGCTTCACTAATTTTTAAATTAACATTGAAAGGTTTCTTCTGCAATATATCTTGGAACATAAATATAACCTGGAATCAAATATTACAACTTTCACTGTTTTAAACCTAATAATGTAAAACATGAGTAGGCCTAGTGCAATATTAATTTTCAAGACCACACGTTAACAAATATAATATATCCATATAATAATAAAAATGCAATTAATTTTACAAACATATTAATATTTTCCAGTCATTTTTTTACACAATGATAGAGTAATTGTCATTGTAAAAGGCTTATTAGTAAAAACCATGTGTCATCAATTGAATCTTACTCAACAATTTGGGTCAACAACTGAATTGTTAATAATCCAAAAATCTAAGTGTTTAAATTCTTTTACAACTTTGATAAAGAATCCTTTCTGACGTGAGCTTAAATTAAATTGTAAATGCATGGATCTTTAAAATGAATGTCGGTATACAAAGTAAGTTTTGATTTAGCAACTAGCTAAGGTTAGTGTTTCTTAAAGAATGCATACTGCAAAATGGGTTTTAACATGATATTTTAGGAATTGTAATATTTACATATGTGTCATAGTGGTACCATTTTCAATTTGAAACTGAGAAGCCAAGAATGTTGAAATCAAGATTCTTCAAAATTAAAATTGCAATATATTATGTTTTTGCATTATTATTATATGTTTGAGAGTGTGTAGATAGGTACCGCTCAAACAACTCTGCCATAATCTAAGCACAAGAAAACTTATTATTCTTACTACACAAACATGCATTGTCTTAATCCGGATTATAGCTAGTATATCAAGATTTGTAGTCAGGTACGCTAATCGCTCCGCTACATGCTGCCGAAATTAAACAGCTGATGGTATAAACATAGTGTGCATTAGAGTTTTGGCCTTCTACATTAAGACAAATACACTGCTGTATCACCGCCTACCGCTATACAATAAAGGCAATTTTAAATGTAATGTTTTATAAAAAAGTAATTCCCTGAAATGTAATTTGTATTGTAAGTCGCACATAATGTTTAACCATGAGTCATTGTTTATAAAATCAATGTGGGCTCTAATACCAGCCCTGCCAATACACAAGACTATTCTTTACTTTACTTTTACTAAGAAGCAAGTTAAAGAAGTTACTTAGTATTAACCACTTGAAGCAAGTCAGTGGTCATGAAGTTATGGTTTAGAATTAAGACATGTAAGTACTTTACAGACTGGTTCTCGTAATGTTTTTGAATTTATAAAATCTACAAGATTCCACCAGACAACTTGATTCAAATGATTAATACAGTTATTGAAATGAACGCTTCCTTAACCTATCCAGAGAACTTACTTGTTTATTAGATGATAAAGACGTATGCTATTAGACGAAAGCTAATATAATATTAGAGAATTATAAATTCAAGGAACTTAGCTTCCAAAATTAAGTCAATCAGGAGTTTTCAAGAACCAAAAATTAACTTTCAAGCAAAAGAATACACCGAAATGATCGATTGTACCACCATTGCTGCATCACCACCATCTTTGCAGCGAAGACTGTCTGACGAAGATATCTGGTCCAAAATCTCTCTAGGCAAATGAATGAAACTTTGATGAATTAACGTGACATACCCAATGGAGCGCTGCTTAAAACTGGTCACCGAGTCGCCTCAAAAAGTCGTTGCCTCCAAGAACAGAGATGGAGTTGTTGTTTATAAGATCCTCAATGCCAAGTTTTTTTATTGAAAGTTGTTTCAATCTGCCTACCAAGTAAAGACAAGTAAAAAACTACGATTTAAAAAAGTTTTAAGTTAAAAAGGTAAAAATTTATTGTTTTAATTCCATTGTGCAATTATACAGGGTGATTATAAAGTCACTACCCCCCCCCCCCTTTAACTTTTGTGTTTGTTAAAACAAACAAATAAAATATTCTTTGGGGAACGATACTAACTTAACCATAAGTATCTTTTGAAGCAATCGGAAATTGTGAGTGTCAGCTAAAAATGGGGGATTTTTGGGGCAACTCAAAACTTTTGAATGAGAAGTATGGTCATGTGATACCTCATTATAAAGGTATATTTAAGACTAGTAAATGTAAAAAATAAAATAAAAATCGGACTACCCAAAACAAAATGGCCGCCCTAAATGTGTTGAAATAAATTGACATAAAGTTGCTATATCTCGAAAAGGAAGAGATTTTACAAAAAATTTCGAGACAAAAAAATTTTATTTCAAAGTGCTTGACCTAACAAAAACGTTTCAGTCGACTCTTACATTTTGTAAAAAATAAAATTTACGAAATCGATTAAAGGAGAGGGGGGAAGTATAATATTTTAGATAAATGCGCTACTAATAATTGTTCAAATGTATGGTTGTATATAAATTGTTTATTTATTTACATTTCATTTGCGTGTTTCTACTACAAATATTATAGAGCAATTACACAAAGCAATGATGGGCTGAAATGCTATACACGGTGCACCTGGCTTCAGGTACCATGCACGTTAAATGCGGCAAGTTAAACATTTTTGAGTCATTGGAGCTACCGTATCTGAATACTTATTTAACCTTTACTTAGTCGAGTGATCCATATTACATATTTAGTCTCGCGAGAAAGAGAATACCGGGTATCACAAATGCTCATACTTAAATTCAAACATAAATGTTTTAATGTTTACAAACAAACAAATACAGCTTTTATTACATATACAGCTAGTACAAAGTAAGACTAGCCTAATTTTAAAATAATATTTTTCATATTTTTTTTCATAAAAATAATGAAAAATAATGTTTTCATATTTCTAGGTGTTCTTTAAAAAATTTTTAAGGGTTTTCACTATAGTAATTTTATTTAATATATATAATTGGTTAAGTACTACAAACATTTTTTTTATCTCTTTAATTAAAAAATAATAATAAATTTCAAGGGCATTGAACTAGTTTAAACATTTTAACTGTCTATCATAAAGGCAAGTTCACCGCAGCATAGCGTTTAAACAAATTTCAGTTTTTTCAACCCACCCTACTATACAAGATTCTAAATTATGTTTAACAACAGCAAACATTCGGAAAGTGAGGGATTTTCTATACCTGTTTTTGAAATGTCTTGCATATGTTATCCGTTAAAATTAGTTCCTGAAATTTGGTCGAATAATTTTCAGATATCCTGGTTACATGATTATCATTATTCATTATTATTGTTTTATTTATAACAAGGCTAATGTAGGCAGTGGATCAGCGTATAGCACAAGTAAACCGTACACAAGAAAATAAGACACAAACATAATCAACTGTAACAAACTGAACGAGTCCTTTTAACCATTTATCCTCACTACTCCCCACCCCAAATAGGTTATATAGTTGGGATATTTCCAAACTAATAAATGCAAATTAAAGTGTCCTGTACTGTATTGTGCTGTACCATGCTGAGTTGGTCTGTCCTTGATCCATCTTGATGGCATCGTTGGTATTGAGGGCAAAGCAAATTCTGCGAACAGGAAAATAAATTTAAAAACATATACCATATACAAATTGAAAATTTTAACTAACTAGATCTTATCTAATTTAGGAAAATTTATACAGCATAACCGAATTAACGAGATCAATAATTGTAAGAGGTGAACACGAGTTTAAAAGAATATTTCTTCTGTAAACTTTTTCTTTTTGAACAACGTGAATCTGTTCAAATGATCAATACCTTTCTAATATCCCCCATGAACGTATAATTTATTCCTACCATTTTCCAAACTAATATATATTTACAGAATCGACTGAATAAAAAGGTAACTCGGGTATTTAGAGAAAATATAAAATTCACAATAAATCGGATGAATATATAGGAATTTAAAATGTGGTTTTTAGTACAAAATATTTTCACAGAAAGTGGTATTTTCAGAAGCATTGTCCAGGGGAAGAATACAAAATGTTTTTTTTAATTTGTAGCTGTTTTTTCTTATATTTCTACTCAATTTTATTAAAATTTCCTTATAATAATGCTGCTTAAATGTAGATTCTTCTGGAACCCATTTTTTACAAATTATAGCTTTCATATCAAAAAAGCAATTAGAATGGCTTTGAATTTTGACTAACTTGATGAGCTTTTTTATTCTTGGTGAAGTATTTTTGTCTCAGAATCTTACTGGAATATCTAAGTTTAGTCTCCAGATATTACTTTCTGAAACAAGTTTGAATCTACGTCAATTTTTTTCAGTATATAAATAAAGTATTCTTTGTGACGTACTTTTTGCTCTGGTGAGAGATCCCTTGGAACCTACTTCCACAAACTTTTAAAGTAAAGATGTTTTCGCAAAATTGTTTACGCTGTGTCTTTGAAAATTTTTACAAACGTTTACGTGGGTTTGTGTTAAGTTGAGCTTACATTTATTTTAATGAATTAACGACCTCAATGGAGTGAGGATCTATTGATGAAATGACGTTCCGGTATAGAGGTAATCCAGTACGCAGAATATCGTGCAATAACAACAACTATGATTTAATAAACATTTAATATGTGTATAGTATTTTACAGGTATGAGCATTATGTATGAGTTAGAACAGAACAATTGATTAGTGTTGTCATTGAAATAGAACTACAGGCTTTGTTTTTATTTTTGATTTATTTATCTCTTATTGGTTTAGTTGACAAACATATTTGTATAAAACAAGTCATATAAATCAAGTATAAAATAACACATTTGATCAATAATCACAAAATATAATTAAACAAGAAGAAAAATAATTTACAACAATTAACATAAATACACAAAATAAACAATTATTAACAATAAGTTAATAATATAATAAATTAAACAAGACAATCAAGCAGCAAACAAAAAGTAAATATGTGTGCTGTCTTGGGACCCCCGTCAAGAACGAAGTTCATTACTCCTTTTTGCAATTCTTTTATCAGCCTTAAATTCACGTAATTTTAATCTTTCAATTGCCGTTTATTATTAGATTGTTTTTATACAAATATTTACTGTTTCCATAAGTTCAATTTTATTATAATAAAGGTGTAGAATTAATTATAACATCAAAGCTACAATGGTAAACACAACTGAATGTCCATTCATTGTAAATAAATTCAATAAACGTAAAATGTTGGTTCATCAGTCTAGGCCTAGCCTAAAATTATTGCGTGTATGTTTAATTTATTTTACCTGTCTTAATGATAACACACAAACAATAATTTCTGCTTGGACCTAGTCTTACAATTACTTTCTAGGCCTAACCTAAAATGTCATCACTTGATAATATTTGAACTACGCCAGACGGAACCGATTGTCTCTTAATTTAAATTATTAACCAAAACACATGTTTCTTGAATGTATTTACATTCTTTGAAATAGCAACCAATTTGGTAATGGTTTTTTCGCTATTCGTATTTTATATTTGTTATTGAAATAACAACCAATTAGTAACACTTTTTTTCGTTACGCATTACATTTTCTTTTTGTTAACTCCTACCGTAACTCGCACCCTAGCCATGTTTGACGGCTCAATTGTCTCAAAAGCGCTTGGCCTAGGTCTTACACTACTCAGTTGACCTCTCTACTTTGTATTGAATATTTCACCCACTAAAAATCATCTTTTACATGTGTAATCATCGTTTAAACATTGTAGTTTTCTGTAAAGTTATTGCCGCGCGTAAAAAACACAACGAAATTACTCAACTTTACCACAATTCTCTAAAGTTCAATATCGCTCGTCAGAATTATTTTGACAATAATATAAAGATATTTTTGGATTCGTCAAGATTTGAGTTTTTTAAAACTACCTTAAAATCTGACATCACTCTTATATTTTCGAAAATATAAAGGTTTCTGTAAACCCTTGCAATTGGACAGTTTTCAACCAATAAAAATACACATTTTGCATTCGATATATCTCTTACAATTCCAAATAATTGTACAGACTTGTTTATATTCATTTTTAGACAAAAGTTCAATCTTTCGTTTGGTGTAAAGCAAACTATATTTACTCTAACGGTTTTTTCGTACAGTGCTGAGAAATACTGACAAATAGAAAATTCAAAACTCGACTTTCTCAAGCTCCGAAGGAACCTCGTACATGATTCATACGCGAGGGGTTTATTTATTTGATCTCATTTTGTGATTTAAATCAAGCTGATTCAAATACTTTTGTGAATCAATATTTACAAGTATACAGTTCAATTATTTGATTTATTCTCTACTCTTTGTTATAATAATATTTAATTTTTGGGCAAAGAATATATTCCTAAATTACTATTCAAACTAGGTTTGTTACCAGTCTTGTAGTACTAAGATTAAAACTATTGTTTTCAAAATAAGAAACTAATATATGTTTATACAATTAAAAAACTTTTGTACATTTTTAAAAAATTACAAAAATAATACTACTTTTTATGTAGGCCTAAAGATTAACGTTTTCCTTTCGTTACTCAAATTCTTTTGATTCTTGAGCTAATAACTTTGTAAATTTTACATCAATAAATTTTGTACTCGCATATATAAATTTTTGAACTTTTTCCTACAAAAAAGCTATGGAAAACATTTGGATTGGGGTATAATTACTATATTTGGCGATGTTTTTAAAAAAGCTGGCAAAACGCAAAAATGGCTTAGCATCGGAAAAAATTTAACATGAACAGTTCTAAAGTTGGTTCTTCGTTAAAAAAAAGAAGAAAAAAGAAAGAGATCACATCTATCACAAAATAGTATGAATGAACTCATCGACCGAGTAAAAGTATCCAGAGAATAGAAATTGTCTAAGGGTGTTTTCAAAAATCCTGTAGTTTGGTAATTTTGTAATGCTTTTACGAAGCTTATTCATGAAGTTTGCACCAGATTGTGAGGGAAGTTTACTCTATAAATTTAACTTGTGCTGTCTGGCACGATACTCACAACCTTATCTGTTGAATTAGTTGTGCATATCCATATTTTGGACATGATCACACTTGAATTTAAAAAAGCCACACTTCAAGTATGTAAATACATGGAAGTTTAAACACTCCATATGTCTTGAACAAGTGTTTACTACTTTGTGTTTTATGTAGCCCCGCATGGCTCTTTTTTTGCAAAACAAATGCTATTTTCATGTTTTGAACTTATGAGTTTCCCCAACGAAAAACTCCATAGTTCAAAAATAATGATACACTAGCCCATAATAGGCTGTTACAAGTATCGATGTACCACAGTATGGCTTGAAATTTCTCAGTATAAATATACCTCAACTAATTTCGGCACTAATACTACTAATGTTGTGATTCCAATTCAACTTATCATCAATTAATTATAAGTCCCAAATATTTATTGATTCCATTTTTTCAAGTATACTATCATTTAGCATGACACATGGTGTCTGATTTGAGCTATGCTTTCTACTGAAGTGTATGTACTTAATGAAATTACAAGTGAAAAAACATGAACCAAGACCGGGATTTGAACCCGGGACCTTTACGATTCCGTCGTAACGCTCTGCCGTCTGAGCCACCCTGATCATTCCAGATATTGGTCGATGTTATCTCACTTGTACGGTTTTACTGCAATTATTGAACTAACAGACTGAATACCTCGTGTATACGACATTGAAAACAATCTTAATTCTTTTTTTTTGCAGCTAACATGGTGTTTTTTTCTTTCGCTTACTAATAACCTTTGCTGAGGAAGTGTGTAAGTGGAAAAGAAAAAATAACAAGTATGTACTTAGTTTTACAAGGATTGATGGCTAAATTGTTTTCAGCAAAATACTGTCCAGTGGCATTGGCTTGTATAAAAGCCTTCTGCTCCAATTGTTGAACAGAATCTGTTTGAAAACATAGTGTTGTATCATCAGAAAATTTAATTACCCTTTCCGCATATACTGATGATGACAAATCATTAATATAGAGTAAAAGTAACATTTGGTCGAGAACTGATCCTTGCGGGACCCCTTGTCTCTTTAGACAACCTTCCTGCAACATTAACCGCTGTGTTTTATTGGAGAGATATGAGTTTATCCATAGTAATGGAATCCCTCTTTTACCAATATTTTCGCATTTCTTAAGTAACAAATTAAAATCAACGCAATCAAAAGCTATAAAAAGGTCCAGGAAAATGCTCATAACTTCCCAAAGATTAGCAATCTTCATCGGAGGGTTAAGTATAAGACCCGCAATTTGTTTTAATTTATTTACAGCTTAAAAATACTTAATTTTACTTTAGTAAATATTATAGACGCTCATTTGGCTATTTGTTGAATCTGTGTGTTAGTCAACTATGATTGTAGAAGATTATTAGTCTTACCTTAAACGCTTTCCTAAACTTGAGACACATCAGACTGTACAATATAGGATTTATCAAATGAAACAGGAAAAAAATTGTATAGCCAATACACAGGTACAGTCTGTTCCGCATCACCCTAGACTTGTCTAAAAAGTCGTACATTTGTAACAACAATAAGACAATCACCGGCGACCAGCAAACAAGATACTCGAGTATAACAACAACTGAAACATACAAACATCCATAGTATTATTACCGAGATGTAAGCTTTATTTTAGGAATATTGCAAACATAATTTAATTTTTTGTATTAAAATTAATGTGTTTTAGTATTATGCGAAATTGCGTGCAGCGTCGAGATTATCCAATAACATGAGGTGATATATTATCAAAAATGAGTTAGACATTTTTTTTAATTAGGATTTACTAGCCATTTTTATAATTTATACTAGTAAGCCCCAGTGAAAATCATTGCTGATGAATTGGATACACATCGGAAGTACATCATTTAAAAACAAACTATTTAAAAGCAAAAAAATTAAGGCCTACTTATATAGGCCTACCTAACTATTAAGGTGACGGGGATTTTTAATTCGGTAAATGTGTACAATAATAAGAATTATAAAACTGTAGGCCTATTTTGTTAAACATTTTTATTTAAATACGTTATTACATATTTCAAGACAGATAAAAATACTATCTTTTAGTAGGTTTTTGTTTCATATTAAAATAGATCAAATGATTTAGAAGTTATTAATATTATAGAGAAGAAATAAATAATCGAAAATGTTTATGTTCTACGAAGATGTACGAATGTTTCCGAAGTTAAACGAATTTTCACAAACAAATATATTGAAGATTAAAGTTTGTACAGTTTATAACCTTAAAGCATTTATAACCTCTATTATAGCATACATTCGTTCTATAAGTAATATAATTTAAAAAATGTACTTCACAATAAGTTATAACGTTTGAAGTTGTAAACATAATCCCAAACTATAATCTACACTAGGTTTGTTTCAGAATTACAGATGATGGGTGAAATCAGCTGTTATATTATATGTTTCTCACCTATGTACGTACGGACGTACCCTCGCTTTTATAGGAGTTGATCATATTGACCATCTGTGTGCAATAAATCAGGTTAAAACCTTAAAACCACCAGCTTCATTTATAACACAATTTTGGGCTATGTCCAGCATGGTGTTTTATGGACCCATATAAATAAACATTGTACGATATTTTAAACTACACTGGATATTTTAAACGTACACCGTGCTGTACAGACCGCCCATAAGCCATGCTATCCATACGACAGTCTCAGCTATAATAGCCAACTAAAAAACATCAACGCCCATGCAACGCTCGGTCAGTTGACGCAACCCATATGTCAATAAACGAGATGTTCGCTGTAATGGTAGTAGCATGTCTATTCTCCCGTAAGATCTTACTGCACGGTGAACGTGGAATCGAGTGTAGGGCTTGGTCTCAGCGCATAATGCATTTCTGTTCTGTGTTGTTTCCTATACTATACGTTTATTGTATAAAATTGTAGGTATTGAAATTGTAAAAAAAATGTAATTGAAATTGTATCAAAATTACGAATATCTAAGAGCAGGTAACTAGTATATCATCTTATCTTGTCAGCTTTGAAGCAAGTCGACCACTGTTTAATTATTTTCGCCATCCTATCATCTTATCACGATATGACAAGTACAGTCTTTAAGTATAATGTTTAGTAGTCGAATAATGTATTGAATGTAGGAAGAAATAAAAATGTTATTCCACAAAAGTACAACATAAACATACATTTTGGTTTTGTTTTTACAATGTACACACTTTTATGAAATGTATATAGTACCGCTTTAGCACCTGGCCTTGGTTAGAGATACGATTTCTTTATGTAAGTTAAAATTAGATTAATTTAAAATCAAAAACTTCTTATAATACATTCTATAGACTAAGGATTGTTACGTTCTCACTATACTATAGTATAGAGGAAGTATGGTGATCGGAAAAAAATTGATGTTGAAATTTTGTAGAAATATCCGTTTTGGGACCCCTGAGTCCAAAAAAGTGGTTTTCACAAAATTTCTGACTATATATCTGTATGTCTGTATGTATTTATGTCTGTATGTATTTTTGTATACAAACCTAGAGCGAAAACTATTCGATCGATTTCAAACAAATTTGCACCAGACATGTCAAGTAGGCCTGTATAGATGCACGAAAAATGTTTTTAAAACATTTTGAAAAACAATCCTCTTTTTGGCAAAAAAAACCCAAAAAATCAGTTATTATTTTTTTATAAAAAAACGGCTCTAACTATTTTGATAAAATTTGGCTTATTTGTAACCTACCATATGCAAAAACCAGCATCTTTCTAAAAATTCTCGTTTAGCTAATAATAATAATAATAACTGATTTTGGTGAGATTTTGGCTAAAAGGGGGTTGTTTTTCAAAAATTGTCTAAACCTTTTTTCGTGTATCTATACAGCTCTAATTGAGGTGTTTGCTGTAAATTAGTTCGAAATCGATGGAATAGTTTTCTCTCTAGATAATAATAATAATAACATTTATTAGTTAATCTCCTACTTTAATAAATCACTCTCCTACCCCACCTACAATTATGAAGTCACGGTGAATCTCTTTAATAATTCAAATATGTTTGTGAGAAAGTATGTGCCAGTTCCTGGTACCGTTTATTTGTTCTTATGATACAGAAATATTTAATAAAATGCTCACATTTTGAAAGGTTTGTTATAAATAAATATAAAAAAAATATTAATAAACAATTATATTGAAACAGTTGAGTGCAATCCTGTAAAGGATCGATTTTTTATGGTTCAGGTATCCCAATTTAAATATACGATTGACTGAACAATTATTTATTATTTTATTGTACAATTTCCATCAATTCATATTCCTCAGCGGCATTTCTTCTCTATTATTATTAAATAAAATAAACATTTAAAAAATATAAGGAAATTATTCCTCTTTAACTTTTCATAATTTTTGACCTGAATGATTGAGAATGAATTATTTTAAAGCAATATAAAATCACACAAATTCTCACACACGTTTCTACGGCAGAGTCGTAATACATAAACTACAACTAAAATATTATAAATTATCAAAACTCAAGTTATATGGTTTTAGTAGTAACTCATGTACCGCTGAAGATGACGGGTTTTTGTTGAAAAGCTTTTGATTACTAAACGTATGTGTATGAGTATTAGTATAGTGTTGTTGTGTTTTAATTCTTTAACTTCGTCTTGGATATTCTTTTATAGGATTCCCCGTTGTCGAATTATTTAATAAACAAATATTTTTACACCTTCCATTTATTTATCATGAAGCTGGCGGCTCATGTAGATAAAGAAATTTTTCAATAGCGTCTATAATTAAACAAGTTATTTCAAAATAATTATTCACACTACTTGTTGTTAGGCCTAGTGTTTAACATCCACTGACCAGACTGACCCTCAGTGATATTATTGCCAAACATAATCAACAGATTTTCTTTAGCATTTTCTAACCATAAAACTTACGGTTTTTTTTATAAATCTCATTTATGACTGCAAACAGTGTATGGCTTTTTAGGTTGGAAAATTTACTAACTTGACCACAATATCAGTAAAACACAATCTGCTTTTGAAATATCTTGAAACATTTCATTTTACATACATACAGGGTGGATATTTATTCAATATTAGAAATAGTTTAAACAATATATATTTACCAGACAAGTCGAATCCTCTGGGTTTAACCTTATTTTCAGCCTTGCAATGGTTTTGTAAAGTGGAATATTTGGAGAATTGGTTGGATTTCCAAATTTCAAAAACAATCAGTGTGTACAATACAGCTATTAAAGCTAAAGGCAAAACAGTTATTACTGGAAACTCTGTTTTTACGAAGAGAATGAACCACCAACTTTTCTCCATGGACGTATTCAAGCATAACAACTGGAAAAAATAAATGCAATTTTACACTTTACATTTTGGGGAAGAAATTCATTATATTTAAGCGATGCAAGATATTAGAGCGCCTGAAGACTGTGTTATCTTCTACGATTTATCTACAGATACACCACTAGGAGATTTAACGTCTGATCATACGGTGTATATACAAGGTGTTCAAAAAGTTTTTTGGGGCATCACAATAAAGTAAGCAGTTTCTATAAATATATCCGAATGTTTTTTCCTGACGAAATAATGGTTGCAGTACGTAATCTTTAAGAGCCATATTATATATACTCAATTCATTAATTGTTTTTTCCTATGGAGAAAATGAATCTCACTCAAATATGTTAGTGACATTTGATGGACGACATACTTCGTTCTAATGTTCCTTTTTCATTAATAAAATGGTATTTCATTATGTAAAATTAATTACCTTAGATAGTATTGCATGTTTCGTTTGTGTAGCTATGGTTACTTTGCACGTAATCATTTTACACTTGATTTTTTTTAAGAGAGCTAATCATCTACACCAAACTCTTCTTTTCCATTTTTACTCACTTTTAAGCTTTTATATATAATAGAAGTCTAAACAGACAATGCAAAGGAGAACTTCATATTTCTTTATCTGCTACTTTCTACAGATATAGGCTAGGCATTTTTATATTAGGTTAAGCCATTATTATTTTTACAAACGAAGCTATTATTGAATACTCAATAGTTATTGAAATCGGTATTCATACTGTAGAAGATGTAATGCAAATAAAACTCACAATTAGTATGAGTGTGAAATTAACATTTTAACATTTCCATATGATTTTTTAACATATCTTAATATTTCTATTAGTTGACCGTCGTAGTATAAGCGCCGTGGTTATGCGTTATGGTATGAATTGTTTTAGACATTTATGACTTTTAAATGTCCTTGATTCAATTTCTACTTTTGTATAGCAAAATAAATAATACATTAGGAACGTTTTAATTTCAACCTGAACAATTTGAAGTAAATGAGAATATCATAATATGAAACAATTCATTGTATTAAAATCCGAGATGACTTCCTCAAGTGATTCGTGTAAATCAGCTTTAAGATGGTCCTTCGGTGAAAGAAGGTAGCGATTATTGATGGCTGGAATGTGTGCTACAGAACTAAGTGAACCAAATTTATTGGAATTGTACTTAAATGAATTTATATATAATTATAACATTTTCAAAGTTTATATTTAAACAGTATGAATTAAAGGTGTTATATTATACTCACATGTACTGTCGATAGACACAAAGATGCTGACCATATTGCTAACAACTTCTTTAACGTTCGTTGTTGGCTATTCTGGTTATAGTTAGACAGAGGATGGCAAATTGCAAAGAAGCGGTCTAAAGCGATGCACATTATTACGAAAACAGAAGCACGGTAGCTCACGTAATGCGCTAGCCTTACTATTCTCGTAAATGTATCTAAAATAAAATTAGGAGAGGCCCTGAAATTAAAATAGTATGTAAGCTCATTTAATAACGTTTAAATCTAACAAGAACAAGTAAATGTACAGAGTAGTGATAACTTTATTTATTCTTAGTCTTAGCCTGATGTAATAAGACTGGTAAGCAGTGCAGTCAAGGTTTGCGGGAAATATCGCTTTAAAAAAATGCCGAATAGGGATGGCTTCTAGGCTGTACTCTCAGAAAAAGCGAACCAATAAAAGGATCGTAAAACTATTGCAGTGGTCTTGGTAAACTAAAAATAACGTCTACTAACAAATACTGTAAAACATATTTCGACGACAGAGACTTAATGCTTATTACCATTTTTTTCTTGCTATTTTATCATGAAGACACTAGCCTACTAATTATTAAATGCTTATTAAATGTGCCAACATTGCTCAACAATTTCTAAGTTGTATTTATTTGCATAATATTTTAGTTATTATTTTTAGTGTAAAATTTCTGCCATTATAAATCTGAAAACGATGCATTCTAAGCAATATTAGTTTACATCATGTAAAATAACCAATGATTTTTTACGAAAGTTGTTAAGAAAGAGATATTTGACGACTCAGGTAAAATGTCATAAACAATTAGAATAACAAGGAATCTACAGTTTAGGTTTTATTTTTATTACATTTCCATTATTCAGTTTTGCCGTTGTTGTGAATAAATCTTCATAAATGTCAAAAAGTAAACAATTAGATTTATTGACACTATGCAAATAGTGACAAACTATTATACTTTGTACATTTTAGCAAGCAAAATCTACACGCAGTTAAAGTACTAACTTTAAAATATTTAGGTCTAAAAAATAATTAAATCTTTAATATTTTTATTAAAATTAATATAAACTGTATATTTTCAATAAAAAATGTTCATCCATTTATTGAATATTTTAATTAGAAATTATTATTTATAACCCGTATAAAGGTTTAACATTTAGTTCTTATTAAATTTGCATACAAACATAAGTACCATTTAATAAATTGTCTTGTAAATCTATTTTAGCCCCATAAGTAAATTCTATTACGAATTGAGGTCTATTTTATTATAATGTTATTTAATTTTGTTTTTTTTTCAGGTTTAAAATGTGCATACTAATGCATCATGATGACGAATAATAGAACTAAGCTCAAAGAATTTTATATTTAATTATCATTATACCCAACATAAATATGACCAACACAACGATTTAGAATTAGAGTTGGTCAGTCAGTCAAGCCAACTATCATTAATATTAATTGATAATTATTAACAATTTAAAACTGGTCCAGAGTTTATGACCACAAAAAAACTTTAAGTTTATTTTCTGCAGATTAATTTCGAGCCAGATTAAGCAAAAAAGCCCTATAGAGCATGCTTCGCAAGCGTGTTTCAGTTTATATTGTTCATTGTCATTATTTGAGACGGTATATGAAACATAGTTCATGTTACCAGTACTTCCTTTAAAATTGTTTGTTTAGCAGTTGTTTATAGTTAAAAGGCAAAACTTTCACATAACATAACAGATTAATAGTCTACATTTTATGAAGGTTGAATATAAACATTACCTTATTAAAGTCATACAATACAACGCAAAGTAGGCGGAGGACAAGAGGAACATAATATCCGACACAGCTTGGCTCAGAAGGTAGAAGTTGACCGAAGTGCGCATGTCTTTATTGCTAGCTATGACGTAACAGATGAGACCGTTCCCAATACTTCCAACAATGGCCAATACTATCAAGAGTTCAGAGGTTATCCTTTGGTAAGACAAATCTAATAATTGATCGTCTGTGCTATTTAAAATGTCCACGTACCTGCGAGGAAACAGAGAGTGGCCACTTTGTATAGTTTCATAGTCGAAAATGGAAGAATATTCACTCATTTTTATAGTATCTGAAAATTTAAAAAATATAATTAATATTATATTACATTGTTTAGTATGGTATTGTATTTTATTATGTTATATTATATTGTATTGTATTGCATTGTATTGTATTGTATTGTATTGTATTGTATTGTATTATATTATATTAATTATTATTAGGTTATGTTATATTGTATTGTATTGTATTGTATTGTATTGTGTTGCATTGCATTGTATTGTTTTGTATTGTATTGTATTGTATCGTATTGCATTGTATTGTATTGTATTGTGAACTATAGTACTGAAGTACAGAAAAAGCAACAATTTAATTTTAAATATTTAATTCTAGCTGTAAACCCGTGCTTCCCTACGGTACCGACTTTTATTATAACTTAACTAAGGTTGTATATAATCCTAATTGTAATCAAGTAGTTATTTATTTGAGAAGTTATCATAATTGATGTATAATAACTGTAATTATTTGTTTGGTAATACAGTAACTCTATAGTAGGTTTTAACTGTAGGTTTATCAACAGTTAGTTTAGCCGAAGCAAAAGCATCTTTACCATTCTTTCGATGCCTCTTTGTATTGCCTCTAAGTTATTTGAATATTTACAAAGGCCTTATAAAATAAAGTATTTTACATTAAGAGTCGAGGTTCTTCAGTTTTTTGCAACAGAATTTATTATTTTTTAAGAGCAAAAGCAAAGATAAACAAAGCAAGGTTAACTGTTTATTTATATTTCTGCCCTGTAATTACTCCTAAACTATATAATAAAGTTCCAGACAAAATAAAAAAAATGTGGTACTCTAAACAAATATTTGATCCTGCTAAAGAACCGACTATTGAGCATTGACGTTGCGGAGGGCTTGTTGGATGTGGTCGTGTGATAGAACAATGTCGTGTGTGGGGGTGTGTCTGTGTGAGAAAAACTGGAGTAAGTTTCAGTGTAGAAAAGAACATGAATTGGTATTGTGTAATTAAAATTTAAATACAGTAAAATGTAGAATATTTTTTATGTATAACCTTTTATTTAATGATTGTTAAACCTTCTATTGTATATATAAACTATTGTATAATAAATTATGCCTGGTGTGAAACCTTTTTATTAGTTTTTGGTGTTTGTTGGGATTCCCGTTTGTTAATTATCCTTTCATGTTTTTCCCGATAATGTTTTGCCGATAATTTTTATTATAAGTTTAACTGCTCCCATAACCCTTTTCTTACTGTTTTTATAATTTGATTAGAATTTACTTCTGCAACCTCAAAACAGGCTTGCCCTATAGGTTGCCAAATAGTTTATTTCCTATTCTGTGTTATTTTATTTTAAAGTTTATTTTATATTACAAGTTGTTATTTTATGTATACTTTACTATTGTTTATTTCAGGAAATAAAATAAAATATATAAACAAAAATTGTTCCAACCACCATCCCTGGAATTCTGATGTGATACCGCGAGAGACAAGTCTATATAAGTTGAAGGCCTGTCTCACGTAATCGTTTTTATGGACTGAAGTCAAAGTTCTGTCTCTAATAACCAATACGGGTGTTCATCCACAGGGTGACTTGAGGGCTGGGGAATTTTCCAAGTTATTCATGATATTGGTGATGGCAATTTGGTAGAGGAGGAGAGAAGAACAAACATACCTGGCACCTTTCCAATATGGTAGATCATCTGATCAGCTTAATTGACAAATTATACCCAGGTATTTGTCAAATGTGAAGGGATTATGCTTTTTGGCTAAAAGAGAATGCTATTCTCATTACAACCAACGACTCGGCGCATTGTTTAAACATTAACCTTTTGGAGAAGCTGCTAACTGTGAAAATGTCGTACGAACCTTTGGAAATCATTGATGGACATTAAGGATGCTTTAAATTATAATGTGGAGTTCTTGCATAACCTCAATATACCAGGATTACCACCTAATTTTCTCTATCTCAAGATTGGCGCTCCAATAATGCTATTGCGTAATCTTAGTCATCCAAAGCTGTGAAATGGGTCTAGGCTGCAAGTATAACATCAGTTTAGGCATGTAAATAAAGCCACATCATTCACAGGCTATGTTGTTTTCATCCCAACATTTCTTTAGTCTCTACAGACTACCAATTTCAGTTCAAACGCCTGCAATTCCCAATTATTACAGTTTGATATATCATGACTATAACCAGGCACAGGAACAGAGTTTGAGAGAAGCTGGCATAGAGTGACTGTTTCTCTCATGGCCAGTTGTACGTTATGTGGCCCAAGGTCACTTCTTCTGACAGCTTGGTAATTCTTCAGCATAGGAGAAAAAACAGAATTTGGATTATTGGGAATTACTTTGACACAATTTCGTTATTAAATTCAAACAATATAGTTGCGATCCCCAGTTTTGAAAAATAACTGGCTTTAAAACATTTTGTTGAGTGTATGGAGCAAATTAATTAGTAGATTTTTAATTTATTGCCATAGAAATTCATGGTTTACTAAATAATTATATGCACCTAAGAAACATATTTTCTTGTGCGACGTACTAGGGGACGTATTTTCTATATTGTTTAAATAAGTTTTCTAAGGTGCCCATTACGGTCACTATCTGTTATCAAATGTTCGAAAAAACATTGGAAAAAAATAATGGTCTGATGATCCTCACAATTTCTATAAAATATATTTTATTAAAATAAATATAAATACAGCTCATTTGTTCAAATCTTTTCAACAGCTTATAAACTATAGCATACATACAAATACATAGATCATAAATATACATACATATAAAATGATGGTAGGCTCGTAAACTTTTGACAAAGTCTCTAGTAACATTTCCTAGAGTAATGTTATCACGTTAAATAATTTCAGACAAACAAGATTACTATCAACTCATAACATGACGTCGGCAAGCACTACACATTACGCTTTCCTAAATTTTATCATATTTTTAACACGAATACACCATTATTGGCATTAGTAATTGTTAAGCTAATTAAACATATCAGGAAATATTGCATCATAGTACTGGAGTAGACAGCTGATATTACGAAACATATTGTAAGTAAGCAAATATTCATAAATATAATTCTGCCACTTCTTAACGGAAATAGTTTGAGCTTTATGAGGATTAAGAAATCTTAGCCGAGATTTTCATTAAAATTAAACGCAAATCAATCGTGTTCTAAAATGACAGTGTTTTTAATGATTCGCCAAATCACTAACTATCTAACTAATCAGTAACTAATGGATACTGGAAATTACCGTTTACCTTTATTAAAATAAAATGCATTCAGATTTTTCATTTATACGTGCTAGTGTTCGTATTTATAGTGATTAATAGCGCGTATTTTGTCTATTCGTGTATGGTATTTCCATTAAAAAACTTAATACGGTGTTGTCTATGAATTTAATACGGTTTTGGTAGTATCTAGAAAAGTTGTTTGAAAATGTTTTAACCGATTGAGTTGAAACTTCGAGCGGTACTCATAAATTTAAAGTTCAAATTTAACAAAATTGAATTTATTTTAAAATTTGTAGCCATTTTAAAGACGTCTAATAGCAATGTCTCATATTTTTAAAAACAAGAAACTATTAAAGTTTTGTGGACTATTTAATTTCTTATATATATACAATGTTAAAAATATAAGAACCACTGAAAAAATTATGAATGTAAAACCATGTTCATTAGGTTGACAGTTTTAACATTTGTAACAGCGCGGACAATAACTCATTTACAAAACCAATTATTAAGTTGGGTCTTGTTTGACTGTTACCATTTGTTTGACAGTTTACACAGACTTATTATTTGATAGAAAAGTAAACGTGCTACTAAAATTTACTCTTGACTTTTTTTATAAAACCTTACTGATTTTTATCTTCTCTTAAACATTATACTTCGCCGCCATTTTGCAATGAATCTTTGTAATAACTGAGTATTTTAACAACAGTAGATCATTACATTTACGAGTTTCGTGCAAAATTATAACTAAATGTGTTAAACCGTCCAAGGTATATAAATTATTTAGTAAACATAATGTATCTTATAACTGATAAGAAATTCTTGCCTGGACACAAGAAAACTTTCTTTATTGTGACCAACATAACCACCACCCCACATTACATCATAACATAAATATATATTAATATTACCTTTATTGGCATTAGTAATGTTAAGCTAATTAAACATGTCAGGAAATATTGCATCATAGTACTATATATTACGAAACATATTTTAAGTATGCAAATATTCATAAATATAATACTGTCACTTTATAACGGACATAATTTGGGGTTCGTAAGGTTCAAGAAAACATAGCAGATATTTTTATGAAAATAAAATGCATATCAATTCCGTTATACAAGGTTAATATATGACAGTTTTTGTAAGAAATCACCAAATTGTTGTTAGTATTTTTTTAAACAGAAATTAGAAATTAACTTGAACCTTCATTTTAAATATATGTATTCATTTTGTTTATATACACAAAAGTATTTATGATTATTATCGAGTATTTTGTATATTCAGATATGGTGTTGCCCTGTGAGGCAATTTGGTGTAATCTGAAAAAAACACATTGTATTTAATACTAATTTCAATAATATACTGCAAATCAAAAACTAGTAAATAATACCATTTCACTGTACATAATATACAGGGTTTTTCTGTTTTTGGATATAATTCATGGGGTAATTACTTGGGGGTAGAAATAAAACGTTTCTAAAGAACTATTTCCGGAAACGCTTCTTTTATCAGCAATCCATCATTTCGTTATTTACTAAATCTATACTGTTTTTATAAATAGGTAATTTTTGTTTGTTTGTTCGTATGTAGGGGGTAGTCTCTAGAACTACTGAACCGATTGAAAAAATACTTTTACTAATAAAAAGCAACACTATTCCTGAGTAACATAGGCTACTAATTTTGATAAAAACATTGTTTATTTCAATATTTATTTGTAAATTTAGTCGGTAAAAATTCTTAGGTTAGACCTAGACTGATGAACCAACACATGTACTTACATTCATTACCATAGCAACCAATTGCATAAAATAACAGATAAAACAGCTGTTTTCTCTAATATTTCCATTAACAACAGATTCCAAACTTTGAAGCAATAATTTGTATTTCTAACATTTATGTTAGGTTTATATTCAAGTTTAGACCAGAGCATTTCTGGTTCTTTTAACCTTTATTAGCCGAATTTTCGAAGAAAATAAGAGGTATTACACTCGACTCAATTTGAAAATTACTTTATATATATATTGCAACGACGCACGAGTTGCACGACGCTGGGGGAGGAAGTTTGTTTTCCTTTTGTCCCCGCGTTGCGACGTCAACCCTGCAACGACAGACCTTTTTTATGACGTTCGGGAGCCACCTCTGCAATGTAGCCCCGACGCTTGTCTGTCTGTAGGATTTCCCTACTTTGTTACAGAATAAAGAGATTATATCACCTACTGGAAGTTTAAGGCAAATTAATTTTAATAGCCTAGGTGATATAACTCTGGTTAAGATAACTATGCCTATAGTCACCTTAAATAAAAATATTTTATTAAATTCCTTCCAGTTATTCAAGTTACTATTAACTTTAAAT
>JAGFPH010009303.1:0-10505 GCA_018207615.1 Philaenus spumarius | reverse complement strand
GTAGTGTTTTTGTTTTATCACCATCTCATTCTTTCACTGTTCTCCACCAAAAAGACCTTATTCCTGCCATGGAATTGTTATTGGTTAGATTGTTCAGTATATACAGAGTATACATAAAATCCCTTTAACCCCATTTATTATTTTTGTTATTGAAAATAAGTTAACAAAACTTAGTACAAATCTTGTGTTGCATAACAGGACACATTTTTTGACATACTGAACCTTTAGGGTTTTGGGGGCTTGAGGAGGGTTAAAAATTTCAAATATAAAAATAGGTAATACACCATTGAAGAGCTTATTAAAAGAGAGACAGAATGGCGCAAACTAGAATTTAGTATCTTGCTTCGTTTCAAAGTAATGGACAATCAAAGTTCTGGAAAATGATATTGTTATCATAACATCAAAGCGTATATTAGTTTGTTAATATTAGGAATAAGAAGGTTGTATGTTATTTTACAGAACTTTGATTGTCTATTACTTTGAAACGAAGTGAGATATTAAGCTCTAGTTTGAGCCATTGTGTTTCTCTTTTAATAAGCTTTTCGATAGTGTATTACATGACCTACCTTTATATTTGAAATGGTTAACCCCTCAAGCCCCCCAAATCATAGAGGGTCTGATATGTAAAAAAAGTGTCTTGTTATGCAACACAAGATATATAAAAAGTTTTGTTAACTTTCAGTAACAAAAATAATAAGGGGTTAAAGGGACTTTATGAACACTCTGTATATGAAATGTTGATGAGTGTTTGTTAATAATATTTAAACATGCAATTACATTTTCGAGAGAGGTGGAATGCGTTAATAAAGATCATAGGAAACAAACACTACACTTTATGTTTATTATAAGTGTCTTAATATTAAATTTATTTTAACACAAAAACTATTGACATATAACTAAAACTCGCTCTTCTCCAATTGTATATGGAATTTAATAAATAAAATTAAAACTAATTAAAATTAACAAATGCAATATTTAAATTTAATGAATTGAATACAAATTAAAAAATTGTATTGTAACAATTTATCTTTTTTCCAAAGACCGCTTAAGTAGAGGTGAAAATATTCATTGTGATCCTTAGTAGGAGCTCAAAAGCAGAATTTAAGAAAGCAAAATGCAAGTAGGAATGATATAGCGATCATTTTGAGTCCAAACATAATTATTAGTTGTACGTCTAATGTGTGTGGTATCAAATTAAAAATAAAAATATGAAATTTAAAAATATATTAATAATTTATCTAATATTAGGGTAACATTGCTTGTTTCGCTATATTGTTTGATAGATTCTATTTTTTATTTAAAAAAACAGTGCGTTTTCTTTGTTGCACTCGAAACTTCCACTATATCTTTTTCTATTATACTAAAAAAAATACAATATACAGCTTAAATAATCTCAATAGTTTCAATAGATTAAGGTCAAAACGGAATACTAGACCTCCTCTACATTTTTAAGAAAGGAAAGAAATTAATTATTTATTTTTAATGTAGGTTCAGGATTAACTATAACATCAAAGTCGTGTTACTTAAATAATTATTATATAACCTTCATTGAAATAGTATATGAATAGTTTGTGTTAACATAATAAACTACATACACAACAAAACAGCCTATTTATTGATAGTTTATTGATACTGATAATTTTTTTTTTTAACAATTTTAGTGATTTGCACTCTAATTACATTATTAGGTATTTCCATTCTAGGCCTAACCTGAAATTGTCATATAATCAGATTGTAACATGGTGTATTTTATGTAAGACATTTGGTATATAGGTTTTAACAACATAAAGTTCTTGTTACGAAAAATAATTTACCTAATTAGTTCATCTATTTGAATCTGGTGGTTAAAAATAATAAAGTGCAATAAATAAAGCAGTGATAAATTTCTAAATTATGAAGGATAGTGTTCTACAGAGTTTTAAATTTCCATCAGAAAAAAAATTGGTTTAAACAAGTCAGACACAAAAAGTGGCAGTTTTGTATGGGAAAAACTAATCTTATATTAGGCATAGCTACTTAATTATTAATATTACTGTTTCCAATCAAGCAGATGTGTAAAACTACCGGTATATTATTTTATTTGACCAATCTATATATAAATAAACTAGCTTAATATTCGTGTTTCGCTATTTATAGGGAATTTGATTGTTGCATCACCATGATTCATAATTATTATCATATTTTTCTCTCATTTTCTTTCATTTATTATTTCTTGACAGTGAACTATAACATGTGCATTCAATTAGTTTGGTATTTATTGTTCACTGGCTGCCCACCAATCGTCTTCGTCAAGGTATGCGTGCTAAATAAATTAAATCAATAAAAAAATAAAAAATTCAGAGTGAAGACCGTCTTCTTTTTCAACCGCTAAATCTACAGACTGGTAAATCACAGTCTTAGCTGGATGTTTGCAGATCACCCAGATACGCCTTTAATATGCGAATGCATAGATCAGGATAGTTTTGATCAGCTTACGTCTAAAATATTTTCTTAAAATTAATAAGTGCCAAATTTCAGCTCTCTAAGTTTAAGGAAAGAATACTAATTAATATTTATTGTTTTTAGGGTTTGTTATTACATTTCAACCCTTAGCAGCACGTAACAAAATGTAAAACTGGTTTATTTTTTATATGTATCTTGTAAGAAATATTTACAAAATGTCAGCTCATTTCAGCTCTCTAGCTTAAGGAATGTTTACAAATTTATATTTAATGTTTTTAGGAGTTGTTTTCACATATTTATCCCTAGCAGCACCAAACGAAATGTACAACTTATTTACTTTTCATATGTGTTTTGTAAGAAATAAATGTATAAAATTTAAGCTTTAAGGAAAGAAAACAAACAACATGTATTGTTTTAGGGGATGTTTCAACCCTTAAAGGCCAAATATTTTAAAATCCTATATAAGTGCGCCCTTAGCGCATTTGAGCAATATGTGTACCAAATATTTCACGTTCACCCCTTAGCAGAACGTGATCAAATGTAAAATTGGTTTATTTTTTTATATGTATCTTGTAAGAAATAAATATACAAAATTAACTTCCTAGCTTTAAGGAAGGTATAACAAACAATGTTTATTGTTTTATTGTTTTTACCTTTATTCTAAATTTTCACCCCTTAGCAAAACGTGACAAAATGTAAAACTGGTTTACTTTTTATATGTATCGTATAAGAAATAAATATACAAAATTTTAGTTTTCTATATTAAAGGAAATTATAACACACAATACTTATTTTTGTATGGGTTGTTTCAACCCTTAAAGGCCAAGTATTTTTAAATCCTTACTTATTGTGCATTTAGCTTCTATGAAAAATAAGTGTAACAAATTTCACGTTCCTAATAGATAGGCGTTTTGAGATACATAGCAAACAATATTTATTGTTTTAGGGGTTGTTTCAACCCTTAGAGGCCAAATATATAAAAATCCTTTCTTAGTGTGCCTCTTGCCTCTATGACAAATAGGTGTACAAAATTTCACGTTCCTAGGAGTTAAGGTTTTTGAGATAAATAACAAACAATATTTATTGTTTAAGGGGTTTCAACCCTTACAGGCCAAATATTTTAAAATTCTTTCTTAATGCGCCTCTAGTGCCTAAGAGCAGTATCTGTACCAAATTTCAAGTTCCTAGGTGGTATGGTTTTTGAGAAACTGTGATCAGTCAATCAATGAGTGCGGTATTTGGCTTTTATAAGTATAGATTACATATCAAACGAACATGTCTTTTTTACAACATAATTATATTATTGGAGATGAAGTCGTAGTACGCTTAAGTGTTGAAGTTTCTTCTTATTTCTTGTGTATTGAAAAATCACACTTGGGTATTTATGACTAAACAGTAGCCGACTTAGACCCTAGTTCCAACCTTTAGTTTGTTATACTGGGGTAATAAACGTGACAGCAATTCTACACGGTTTGTTCAATACTCGCAGATACTTTTGTAAAGTAAAAGTTGAAGGTAAGTCAAAAGATCCTACATTTAAAATAAGACATTTAATTCTTCAAATACTGGATGATATCTAGTAGCAATAAATAGGTTTTAGGCAACACTCAAAATGCTTTGGGACTAAACAGACTAGCATACAATATCCTGCTGGCAATATTTAACAATTTCTTCAATGGCATAAAATTCCAGGTAATAATAATAATTTTATAATGATACCTATATAGCAATAAACAAAATATCTACAAACAATAATATATCAGTGCAATCTCAAATCACAGAAGAATGTCAGTGATAGGCCACATTTCTTAAATACATAAAAAAATCATTATACATACACTTATAAATTGGCTGACTACAAACACCATACAAACACCAGGAAGCTGAATTTCGTTAAGGATGTCTCATCCTACTAATATAATAAATGTAAAAGTTTGTATGTTTGTCTGTTTGGATGTTCGACTGTCAATCACGCAAAAAGTACGGGATGGATTTGATTAAATTATTGAAATTTGGCGCACATTAGATCATGACCTGGAATGACAGATAGGCTATAAATCATTTTGTTATACATACATTAAGACTAGAGAGCTGGAAATTTATTTCATACAAGATATATATAAAAAGTGAACCATATTTGTATTTTGTAGCAAAATGTAGCATGTTGATAAGGGATGAAAATGTGATAACAACCCATAAAACAATACAAATTAATTATTATGCATAAAACTATGTAGAGAGCTGAAAATTTACATATTTATTTCTTACAAGATATGTATAAAATGTGAACCATAATTGCATTTTATACTGTGCTGCTAAGGGGTGAAATTTTCATAACAACCCATAAAACAATACATATAATATTCTCTTAAAGCTAGAGAGCTGGAAATTAGTACATTCATTTCTTACAAGATATACATTGTGTAGAAAAAGTCTGGGACCGGTTTAATAGTTCGTTTATAACGAAAATTTAAAAGATAGATGTGATTGAGGAACCTACTCTATGTATAAATACTATATTACTAAGATTTCAAAAAATGTACCCGCCATCTTGAATCCGCCAAACTTGTTTTTTTTAAATGGAAAGGTGGTCATGTGATACATCATTTCGATTGTAAATTTTATATGTCCCTGGGGGCTCCCCCCCTCCAATTCAAATTTTGGCTTAAAATTGGATGAAATAAGTGAGTGACGGATCTTGAAAAAACACGTTACTCTATCGGCCTCGATTACATTGCAATGATTTGGAACTTTTTCATGATTTTTTCATAAAATTCATCAATATCTCGGAAACGGTGCGTCCAAGAGCATTTTTGACAATTCTGGACCCCTCTTTAGGAAACACCATCTTTGCCAGTTACGGGCTATACAACGGTAAATTATTGTATATGCCCATGGGAGCTCTTATAAGCGTATGTTAAAAGCGACATTATAAAACGTAATTATTTAAAATATCAATTATTATGCTGGTTAAAAGGAGAATATTCATTTTAAATAGACTTCATTATTAACAATTATTATAGGCCCAATATGACTTGTTCTAACAAACCATTATGCAAGACCTGTAGTTCACTACATTAATTATTATAAATCATTATTTATAATAAATAACCTTTGCTAAGTAATATAAGTGTTTTCGTTATAAATCATAATCAAGGTATAACCCTTGAATTATTTTAAGAATTATTGGCTAAACAAACTTAAACCCTCTTTTACGTCTAAAATTATTCCATTACAAGCAAGTATTACAAGTATTACTTTGGTGAAATAAGAACTTCACAAATAGGCGATGATAACCACCCAGGGTTTTAGCCTATACAAATTAAAAAAAAATAATAAAAAAACTTCACAAATTTGAATTTAAGTTCTTGAATTATAGTTCAAAAGTTTCAAATTTTAAAATTATAACTGTTTAGTGAGTCAAATTAAATAATGTTTCAAACATTTTGTTCAGTAAATAAAATAAAACAAGAAATACTGAGACCTTATTTTTAACACAACGGAACAGATCACTGCAAATCGGGTTTAGAAATTTGTCAAAATAACTGCCTTTGTTTGTTTCCTTTTGTTCTGCAGGTCACCTTTAGGTTTTCTTCTGGAAAGTTTAGCAGGTAAAGGGTGTCATTGTATCTCATCCGTCCGATTTGTTTCTGTCATAATAGATTTATTACACTCCCAAAGTACCTGCACTATGTCTTTTTGTTAATATCTTGAATATTACTAGACTAGAAACTTTTCTTTTATAAACATGTCAACCCATGAAAAATATATTGCATTATCAAAAAGCCGATGGAGTTAACAACATTTTAGTCTCTTGCTACTAAGAAATTGTTAAAAATATGTTTTTCCACCTTTACGTACTAAACTAGAAATAATGTAAACTAGAAATTTTAAACTGTTTCAAGAAACTTCAAGGCTTTTTATATCAATACGAGTTAATTGCTTTTATCCGAGTTTGATACAGACGTCAGTACAGTTTCCTTTACATTAAATTTAATCATATTCAAAGTAACGGTACAGCGGTATGTTGTTAGTTTAGGATATTCAAAGTAGTTTGTCATTAAGTAGAAATTTTAGAATGGTATATTTAATTATTTAATATAAATAAACTGTATATTGCATATTTGTACAGTTCATCAAGTTTCAAAATATGGTCACTTAATCTTTATAAAATATAAAATCTCTCTCAATCAAAATTATAAAGTATTAAATAGATTTGCAAAATTTTACTAACTAAACACTTACAGTAACTTATAAAATGTTTTAATATTAATTATATATATACATTAGTCAGACTTACTTGTATCTGAAATTATTCCTACCAGTTGTTTATTTCTCTTTTGGAGTCATCCTTCAGGCTAAGCGCAATTGACTAAATAAGGGTCTGGTGGAGCCCCCAGAGTTAAAGTTTTAGCTTAAATCATAATTTACATGGACCTACATGTGTGCCAAATTTCATACAAGTTCATGTAGTACTTTTTGCGTGATTAACAGTCAAACATATACACATCTCAACATCCAGACAAACGTTCAAACTTTTACCTATGAATACTTAAATGTTAAGAAGCGCACGTCTTATGGACTCAATTCTAACAGATTTTACAAACTTGGCGCCCTAAAAATTTGTAGTTGGGCGCGACTCCGAGAGGAAGCGCTGGCAAACCATTTAGCGTGCGTTGGAGAGCGAGAGAGCGCGAGATAGTGTTTCTCCCCTCTCATTGGTATAACGATAATGCAATTCATTTGTACTATATTTAGATTACTTGCCGAGTGCGGCTGGCTGAACGAAGGGTTTACCCCACTCACACAAGGACAGGGAATAAAAACTTTCGCTATTGCGTTATATACAATCCCAGACACAATCGCGTTTTGTTTGTTTAGAAACTAAATATAACTTATATAGGTATTTTCAGGAACACAATTTGTTGTAATTATTTTATAATTGATATTGTAAATATGGCTATTTTTCTTTTAAGTTTAAATTTGCAATTGCGTATATAACTTTGTAAATAATTAAGTAATAATATATTTTGTATTGCTACAAATATATTTTGTCAGGAAATATATCTATTTCGTGTATGGAAAATTAAATTTGTATTGAGTTTATAATACTTTGTAAATAATGAATTAATAGTTTTGTTTCTCGTTTTATTGCTACACGCATATTGACAGTCCAGTTTATAAATATAATTAGTTTATACTGCAATTTCTGAAAAATAAATAAAATATAATCTTTAAATTACAATCAGCCATGTATGTAAACGTTTGTTTTAAATACCTTCCATTTGTTATACAATTGACAATTTTTTAAATACCAAGTTGGAATTATCTTCCTCAGAAAATTAAAATAAAATTCAAAAAAGTAAAACGCAAGCCGGATCCAAAATTTAATACAGAATCTTTAGTTTATTTCTCATCACGCAAATATAAAAATTATATAAAACGGTAAAAAAAATTATAAAATTGTTTGAAGTGAGTCAATGTCAAAGCACTCTGCTCCATGAAACTACATTGTTAAGCCTATCCTCGTGCGAGTTGCCGATTGCTTTCTCTTTTACTGGAGCAGACCATTAAATCTATGCATCGTAATGTATAAAAAAATCGTTTTCCCAGAAGTTTTGAATCACTTATTAAATTATAAAAATATGTATGTCAAGTTCAATGGACAACATTTTATTTAATCGCCTGGTTTTTTATTTGTATAAAAAAATATATAAAAAGTATTCAATCTTCATTTTTTGAATTTGTTTTTTATTTAAATGTTATATAATTTGAAAAAGATGGCAATTAACTTTGTAGCCTTGGCGAAATCTGTGATTATACAGGTATAGTCTAGTCTTTGACAATACAACCTTAATAACATTCAAATTAAAAATTGTAATGAATTATGGTCGAATTTCGACCATTGAGCGATCACTAGATTTTTGAAATACATATTAAAATATACAAACAAATAGCCTATTCTTTAAGTTTATAACAGGTCTTATGACCTATTTAACAATAAAAACATATGTTTTTTTTCTATGGACACTTAATCGAAAAAAATACTGCCAGTTAACCATAGGCGTAACCAGGGTCATAACCCTCCCCCCAATTGTAAAAAAATTGTTCACAGTTTGTTTACACTTTGAATAATTAAAATATTCGCATTACTAAAAATTGAAGTTTACTGTTTATTAGTGAGTTTTGGACTACTTTACCACTATTGAAAGTACTTTCTTGACTATTATGTTTATAATTTATTTTAATAAACAATTTTAATTAACAATATTTCTAACTTTTTTAACCTTGTACTAAAATTAAAAGATACAAGTTTTTCTTAACCAGTAAAATTCTTACTATGATTTTAGTCAATCTTTAACATAGTACCAATCAACATCAAAATTTTTATGAATAGTGAATTAATAACATACAACAATACAGTTTTGTTCCTCCCTCTTGAAATATTTTACACTATAATAAACTATAGGCAATGAATACTTATTGCTATAGGCCTAGTTAAGAGCAGGTCAAATTATTATAAAATAGGCCTGAATCACAATTGGAAGTAAAAGTAGTATACCTAGCTATATCAGTTTAAAGTGCTTTTGGAAAGCCTAAAATGTGTTATAATTATTATTATATATACCCCCCCCCCATATGGTCGTCCTGGTTACACCTATGCAGTTAACTACACGTGTTGAACATTCTTCAACTTGTTGTTCAATTTATCTTCTTTGTCTTTCACACTATTTCGTCGCTTGGATATATTTATAAGAGCCCTGTCTCTTAGATCTTGTGATTTCCACTTTACCGCGTAGTACAATTTACATTTCACTAGGGTTGACAACATGTAAATACGGTGATCTGTACACTGAGAAGTAAACCAACCTTCATGAACTCGTTCAGTCTCTTCCCTGATTTTTTGCACAAGACTGCAATGTAGTTTCTTTTCAGCAACGTGCACTTTAAAAAATTTAGAAAAAACAGTATTTCTCTCCGTACAATGTTAAAAAAATCATCAGAAGGGTAATTTAATTTCGCGAATTCTTCTGTATGACACGTGAACGCCCTCATACGAATTAGGAAGTCTTCTTTGGGTACTTCTAAGGAGTCTTCTGCCCGTGCCCGTAGAATTGTATTAGTACAATCACTGCAATCGAATTTGTCGTTTGCTTTTTTTGCCAACCAGCCAGCAATATACATTATGACGTTGTCTTCCATAGGTGACGTATCAGTGAGAGCATCATAATCAGAATGTGACGACCATCGTTCAACCAATCTTAATATAATAATAAAGAAAACGCCTTACATTTCTTTCTTTCGTGGACTTATAAATAAACCCGTCTCGTCTAAATCACAGTTTGTACAAATTATCGATGATGTTTCTTTTACCTTATCTTTAAATTATCTCAAGTATTGCTTACATATTGTTTGAAAAATATCATGAAAAGCATTTTAAGAATAAAATACTAACATTTAGTAAATAAATTACCTTTAAAAATTTTGCTTACACAGCCACAATAAATAGGAAAAGAGAATACAAAAGTGTAAATATTCAAAGCAAATGAAATATATATCAGTGAAGTGATAAAGTTAGAATAAAATTGTAATTACTTATCAAATTACTACATCACTTCATAAATAAATTAACATTAAAAAAACATATTAAACTACCAATCTTTGTAACTCTAATATTATACATTATTGTCACTAATAAATAAGAATCTGAGAAAAATGTATAGTAATAGATATTTGTTTTTTTTACGTTAAAGCACGCAGTACCTTTTTTCGATTACAAAAAAAATCACCTACATTGATTAAGTAATTGCACCTTTCTTAAAATAAAAATCATACAAAGTTTAACAATTAATACTGTATAGGATTACTCTTAAATTTAAAGGTGGAAAGAGAAGACAACAAATGAAAACTCAAGAACAAAGCTTATTGTATTTAGCAAAAGGGATGCATTTTAAATTTAAATATTTACTTTTATTATGAACTTCCTTTGAAATATTAATAAATAGTCAAAGTATAAAAGTGTCTATATCAACTGTAACTTTCTGTTCTTCATAGCGAACTTT